>CM076682.1:148895662-149190662 GCA_038501925.1 Xenopus petersii
GCTCATATCTACATACAATTTTCGTTAACCCTTCCAAGCACTTGATGATACTTCTGACAAGTAGCAATTTAAGGTGCTGCGGAGATAGCAAATAAGAAGAAGAAAATAAAATAAGAAGAGATAGCAAATAAAATTAGAAACCAGGAGGAAAATGGCACCTTAGCATGAAATGTATTGAATTTACTGTACAAAGGAACCTCGTAGACAGAAGTGATACTTTTGCACCAACTTAAGTATGATAAATAAAATTATTAAGGTGTAGTTCATCTGAAAATGGATGTTATTATGACAATCGAATTCTATGGCAATGTCCAACTGGTCTTTATTTTTATTCTTTGTGGATTTTTGAGTTATTTAACAATGTGTGCAAGGGAGGTGATACTGAAGTGTCTTATAAAATGCTGAACTGGAACTGAAAACTCAATTCCTAGGTTTCACGATTCTTTTCCCCCTCTGGGGTATGATCATTCTCCTGTCCAGCACATTCACATCATTTTTTACTATGGATAACAGAAAGAATACATTTTGTTGCCGAAGAAGAACATCTTCATCTGAACAACTGGACTTTCCTTTTTTTTTATTAACAACCTGCCCTGTGTGCGTAGGAGTGTTCTATTATGAATGCTGAGTAATGAATATTCCATGTGTTTCTGTTGATTTTAAGTTCTAGATCATTTATGAGGAGTGTTTCATAATTAAAGAAGATGATTGTACTATACAACATGGGCCTATTAGGGGCACACTTATTAATTGGGATTAGGAAGTGGAACATGTTTTTGTCTGATACAGATCTGAATTTTTGTGAGTGGAGAAAAATTATCGAATCTGAATTAGAATTTTAGTAGAATTTTGTGGGGAAAAAAGTAAAAAAAAAAAATCACCTGCCACTTTTTTTCTGCGATTATTCTTTAAATTCCATTATAATAATTTTTAGGGATGCACTGAATCCAGGATTTGGTTCGGGATTAGTCCAAGATTCGCCCTTTTCCAACAGAACTAAGATTTAGCCAAATCCAAAAAAAAAATCACTCTAATTTTAATCACACGCAAACAAGGAAGTCAAAAATGTTAAACTGCGCACAATTTTCTATACCCCTTTTCCCCCTAACTTACATATTCAAATTAGGGTTCAGATTTGGTTCGGTATTTTGCCGAATCTTTCAAAAAGAATTCAGGATTTGGTGCATCCCTAGTATGTTTCACAAAAACTTGTCAGGTTTTAGGTGAGCTTTTTATTTTTTGGCAAAAATCAGACTGTGCTATTTAAAAAACAATCATACATAAAAAAAAGTCTCCATGAGATGATCCAAATTCTTTGCATAGGTTTTAGTGATGGGCGAATAAATTCAGCAGGCATGGATTCACTGCGAATTTCCGTATTGTCGCACCTCAAAGTTGTTGCGCGCGTAAAAATTGTCAAAATTATTCAGACACCAATTGACTTTAATGCATTTGGACAAAATAGTTGTGCGTATACAAATTGTCGCTCATGTCAAAAATTATTGTGCATTATATTATTTTGATGCCCGTTGACTTCAGTGTGTTTGCGAATTTTCGCGGGACAGATTCGCCCATCCACTAAAAGGTTTTCTTTAATGTGTACATGTTTACTTTAACCATAAAATGTGGAATCTAGAGTTACAGAACCAACAGTCCAGAAAACTGGTATTTTTGTGCTCTTGCTCAAACTGAATTATAAATATTTGTATTTTTCCATTGCAGGAAATGTCCTTTTTTTTCCGTGAAGATGTCTTTATAACCTTTAAATTAAAAATCATAGTTTTGGGGTTGAAAGAAGAAAATCCTTATCACTATAATAGCTTAGAAAAATATGCTATTACCATGGAAATCACCATACAATCCTAAAATGGGAATTGATAAAAACAAACTGTCAAAAAATTACATTCTGTAACTTTTTCTGGTCTCTGAAGTCTGTAGACTTTTATACAACACAATTGTCATCGGATAACGTATTAGCATTTTGATTTATTCTTCGCTTATCAAACATATGACATTATTTAGTCTTTTTGCCTGTTTATCTATTAGACATCTTTAAACTTCCAAACGGTCTTTATAATATAACATATTTGAATATTAAAGATTATGTGAAGCTTCGCTGTATATTTATCCTGCAAATAAAATACAATGACATTCACTGCTCTATTCCCTCTGAAAGGCATTGTTATCCAAATAAGCGCATCAATTTATATCACAAACTATTAAAAAGAACACTGAATAAAAAACAATATAGAGGAGAACAAATATAAAATAATTTAGTAAAAACAGGGGTCATTTACCAAACCTCAATTTTTTCTGGTTGAGGTTTTTTGGACAAAAACTCAATTTTTACAGGAAAAAAAAAACTGTTACTTATCACAATGTATCCCTGAAGCTGCTAAAAGTCAGAATCTGAAAATCCACCATCTCAAACCTGCCGAGGTCATGTAGAAGTCAATGGCAGATGTCCCTTTAACAATTTGAAGATATTATGATCTGCACTGAATTTCATCCATTAATCAGACAAATCTGGGGTTTTCGGATAATAACCCGAAAAAATCAAGCTCATCAAAACTGAAACATTTGTATGATTCAAGTTCTCCCTCAATTTTATCAATTCTTTTCCCGAACAGACTTTTTTGAGTTATTTTATTGATAAATAAGATAGAATTGTGGATGGGAGTGTGGTGGAGCTTGGTTTAATAAAAAGATGAGATAAATTTGAGCTTTAGTAAATAACCCCCTAAAATATTGGCTACTTAAAAAATATCTAGTACAGTACATCTTTGCTTATCTTTAGGTAATTCCTGGGTATTCACATAAATTATGGAGTTGTGGGCATCAGCAAGTTTGTTCTGGGAGAGCCCCCCTTTAGTAAACATGCAACAATATGGCGATTTGGATGGTTTCAATGTGCATGAGAATGTCAGATGCATATCTGCCTGATGTCACTCAAGCATGTGGAAGACTTGGGGGGCGTTGCCATAGCAAAGGAGGAAGTACCTTTAAAAAGGGTGTAGGGAAAAAACTATGGGGGTTATTTACTAAACTCCGAATGCAAAAATCATGAAAAATTTGTGATTTTTTTTTTTATATAAAATCTGACTTTTAAAAGATCTCAAATCAGAATTTATTAAACCCCGAGGATGGAAAAGTCCAAATCTGAAAATCTGGAATCTCAGACCTGTCAGGTTGCATACAAGTCTATGGGAGAAGTCCCAATGATTTTTTGATGTGTGCTGGGTTTCGGGCAATACCCCAAAGTTTTCGGTGAAAATGACGAAAAAAAAAACGTGAAAATTGGATGAAAAAGTCAGAGCCTTTGAGAAAGGCTAGGGACCTAGCCGAAATGTTAGTTTTTTTCTGTTAAAATAAAAACCTTTTTTTCTCCATAAGTCCTGTGTGTGCTAGCTTCTTTTGAGCCATTATATATATATATATATATATATATATATACAGAGTGTTTTCTCACAGTAAGAGAGATTCCACTTCATGGTTATAGCACCCAGTAAAAATAGTACAGGCAAGCAATCAACCTACGGCATTCTCCAGGCAGTTGATTTATAGAATAAATAATTTTAGTCTTTTTGGTCATTAGAATATGTTGCACCCAAGAACTGGCTAGGGGCGTACAGGTTGGCTCTTCTACGGAAGTTACAGGGTGTCAGAAACATTGTACTTTTTTGCAGGAGTTGATTATAAACCACTGCGTCTAATTTTTGACGCCGGCATCCATTTTTTCTACTCTGGTGTCCGTTTTTTTGGACACCGGGGTAAATTCTCCTGGTGAAATTCCGCCGGTTTCCAAAAACCCGGACACCGGCGTCCAAAACCCGGACACCGGCGTCCATTTTTTTTTGGACGCCGTCGACGAATCGCGGGAATTCGCGTCTGGCGAATAAATTCGACCATCACTAGTTAAAACACAAAAACCTTTCCCCTTTATTCTCTAATTTAGAGCTAAAGATATCAGATGAGAGAACTATTTGGATTCCCAGTACTTGCGGAGTCGGCCTGTATGAGCCAACCAGCCTGTGCATTGTTTCTCAAACCTTTGTGTTTCTTGACATTCAGCTTCTCCTTGTTCGTCTGACAGCAATAGTTAAGGGTGAAGGAATCCCACAGAGTCACAGGAAGACTCTGCTTAGATAATTATTAATTGCCACTTGAACCATCAAACAACATTTTGGTAATTAAAAGATTGAAGCTCAATATAAACCTCATAGACATGACTAGCTTCTGTTTTTTATTATTTCATCTGATGTTTTATATATTTCACCCCCTTAAAGCATTTATTTATTTTTTTGATGTGAGGTCGCACAGACTACCTGTTATAATAATGAAAAAAAGCCCAGCCCCATTAGGTACAGCCGCATTTTGTAAATGTTCCTGGACATCTACAAGGTAATTGCTTACTGAATATATTAAACAATATTTCCAAGTTATGTTTCGCTCAATAAAAACATTTTTTAATGCTCGGATGCAAGTGACATTTGATAAATCAGACCTGATGTTTTACTACTGGTTTCTTTTATGTTTTTTTTGGATTTAATTGTCTTGCAATGACCAATGGCATTTGTGTTAGGAATAGGTAGGAAAGATAGGGAAGAAAAAGTAGGGAAGGAAGAAAAGGAAGGAAGGAAGGAATATAATGGAAAGAACAAAGGAAGGAAAGGAAGGAAGGACACAGAATATGGTTAGACATGAACAGGGATGACCTGCCTGCTTGTAAGTCATGTGTCACCACAACTGGATATCTCTTCTTTATTCTGCTTTTTGGGACTGTTTATCTTACAGTACACTTCTTACTGATGGCACTCCCTTCACTGTGCTGGTTCACTCTAATGAGATGCTGATTGAGGATTCTAGAACTCACTTCCAGTTGATTATGTGTTATTTTAACAGTAGAATGACAATAATTTCCTGTAATGCCACTTGTTAAGGTAATTATGTAGTAATTGCCTTATCAAGGTGTCATAGAGAAGGAAGGAAAAATGCTCAGAGATTTTACAGCTGCTGAGCTACTAATTCTTAGTAAGTGTTATTCTGAAAATGCATCATCAGGTATTAAGCATTAAAAAAAACTGAAATCAGAAGTTATCTGTTCCAAAATTAGTTTCTGTGATATTATGATAAGAACGTTGGTTTTGCTGTAATCACGGCAGGTCTGTGTCTGCGCCTCTGGTTCATGTGTTATTTCTATAGAAACCATGTTTGAAAGTGAAACATAAGTGTTCTTCCCACATCCCTGTTACTGTTACATCCAGTAGATATAAGAATAGTATTTGTAAACGTGTAGCTTTGTGCCACATTTTTCAATTTCTATAACATTTTTTCTACCCACACTGCACATTTTAGTGGAAGAAAATATATTTTCTGGTCCTTTGTTGGCTCAGTAACAATGGATATAAAACACTAGGCCTTAATTAAAGTAATGCACAGTATAAAAAACAGATGTCCATAATGTCAATAAATCAAAATAGTAAAGGACTCTCTGCAAAACCTTTATTCCAGGTTGTGTAACCACAACTTGGAATAAAAGTTTTACATAGAGTCCGATGGAGTTCTCCTTCCCTACTATTTTGATTTACTGACTAGGGATGTAGCGAACTGTTCGCCAGCGAACTAGTTCGCGCGAACTTCGACTGTTCGCGTCCGCCGCAAGTTCGCGAACGTCGCGCGACGTTCGCCAATAGGCGTTAGTGTCAAAATCGTTCGACCATTCGATCGCTAAAATCGAACGATTTTCGTTCGAATCGAACGATCGAAGCCATTGGATTGAATGAAATCATTCGATCCAATGGCTTCGATCGTTCGATTCGAACGAAAATCGTTCGATCGAACGATTAAAATCCTTCGATCGTTCGAATCGAACGATTTTCAGATGTTCGAAGTTCGCGAACTGTTCGCGAACTGTTCGCGAACTGTTCGCGAACTGTTCGCGAACTGTTCGCGAACTGTTCGCATTTTTTGCCGGTGTTCGCGAACGGCGTTCGCGAACACATTGTCGGCGGTTCGCTACATCCCTATTACTGACACAGTGTAGTTGTTGGCACAGAACAACTTAATTGGAAGCAGAACATTCAACTCCTCATCACCAACAACCCTTTACTTTGGATGTCCATAATGCACTAAATCTTCAGTACAGGTATGGGATCCATTGTTTGGATACCCATTATCCAGAAAGCTCCGAATTACAGAAAGGCTGTCTCCCATAGACTCCATTTTATCCATATAATCTAGATTTTTAACAATGATTTCCTTTTTCTCTGTAATAATAAAACAGTAGCTTGTACTTGATCCCAACTAAGATATAATTAATCCTTATTGGAAGCAAAACCAGCCTATTGCGCTTATTTAATGTTTAAATGATTTTCTAGTAGACTTTGGGGCAGATTTACATAGGGTCAAATATCGAGGGTTAATAAATCCTTCGATTTCGAATATGGAAGTCGAAGGATTTAGCGCTATTCATACGATCGAATGATTCGAAGGATGTTAATCCATCGATCGAAGGATTTTCCTTCGATCAGAAAACTGTTAGGAAGCCTATGGGGACCTTCCCCATAGGTTACATTGGCCTCGGTAGGTTTTAGGTGGCGAACTAGGGGGCCAAAGTATTTTTTAAAGAGACAGTACTTCCACTATCGAATAGTTGAACGATTTTTACTTCGAATCGTTTGGTTCGAAGTCGTAGTCGTAGTGGAAGGTCGAAGTAGCCTATTCGATGGTCGAAGTAGCCATATTCGACCATTCAAAATTCAAGGTATTTTTTCTTCTATTCCTTCACTCGAGCTAAGTAAATGGGCCCCTTAATGTATGAAGATCAAAATAACGGAAAGATCTGTTATGTAGAAAACCGCAGGTCCCAAGCATTCTGGATAACAGGTCCCATACCTGTAGTTACATCTTTGTTCAACTGTCCCTTAGCACACTGGCAGGAGCACATACAATCACTATGCAACAGTATAGTATGCTCTATATTAATAAATATAAACATATGAAAAAGCATATCTATATAGTGCATTAAGAAAACTAGAAAATAGGAAAGTTCTTTACTATTTTGTCTTTCTGTATATACTGTAAGTCCTGTAGAAAGAAGTCACTAAAGTCACTAAAGTGAGCTCTTAAGCCTTTGGTGTAAAGATATTTCTCTTTGGGATTTTAATGCTTTTTTTATGGACTGTGCCCAAACCTCCTGTGTCTACATATAGATACAGTGAGTGCTTTTATTGTCTGTTGGTCCTTTATACAAATTTATAAGCACATATGTGGTTGGAGAAGAATGCAGCTTCATCAGGCATAACCACTGTCAGGAACTCAACAAATGCAGAAGGGACAGACTGAGTACAAGTTGCCATTGCCAATTAGTAAGATCCAAGGGAAACCTAAAAGTAAATCCCGGTAAAGAAAGGGCAATAGTGGAAAGAAGGTGCAGGGAGTTAGGAGCTCACTATTCAGTCCCTGGGTACCTGTTATTCGCATTGTCATGTGGGGTCCACATACTTTTGCCTTACCCAAAATGAATACCGGTATGTCAGTTCAAATGACTACTTCAGAAGGAAACTAGTTCAGAAGAAAGTTCTCGTTCCTCAGGAAGGAAATGAGAAAGATCATCTGAGGTTTCTGATTTCTGTACTGAGCAAAGTAACATCAGAACAGTTCCTTGTTCTCCTTCTGAAGTATATCTCTCTCTCACCATACAGTCAGAGGAACTGACCAGCAGGTGGAACTGATGTTACAAAATTAATTATTTTAGCACAGTAGTGGCCATACTTTACTAATGCAAGGTCTACTTTTAGTGATGTTGTCCTATTATGATTTACACACATAAAAGAATTATTAGCATTTTGTTCCATATATACTATTATATTGCTATGTTTAAGAAATAACTATTTCTTAAGCATAAAAATATCTAAATGAAAATCTTGAAATAGGAGGGTTATTTAAACAAGATGTTTGTGGACAGAGACTTGAGATCTTCTGATCAGCAGCTAAAGGTCTACTGGTAGATCCCGATCTACCTTTTGGGCACCCCTACATTAGCAGTTCAGAAACCGCTTAATAGCTTTGAAACAGAAAAAATAGTGAAACTGCTTGGAAAAGCACCTGGAGAAATTTTACATAATTTATTTTTAAGGACAATCAGATGCAATACATTCACACAGATTGGGGGTTATTTATTAAAGTCCAAATGGACCAAAAAAACCCTCAAATTTTTCGAGATTTATTATACCCCAAGGATGGAAAAAGTCACAATCCGAAAATCCGGTATCTCAGACTTACCGAGGTTGTATATAAGTCAAAGGGAGAGGTCCCTGTCCTATTTGGAAATTTCTGTAGTCTGGGCTAGAACAAGCTCAAAAATCCAAATATTTTAGACTTTTCGGCTAAAAATTCCAAAAACTCTGTCTTTTCAGGAAAAAGCCTGACAAAATGAAGTGATTAAGGAAAAATTTTTTTCGGGTTTGCAGATTTAATAATAAATAAGCTCTAATCGTGGATTCTATTTTGGTAGGACTATTTAAATCATAATTAATCAAGGCCCCTCGACTCCTAGACCAGTTAGCTGTAGTGGAGAATGATATTTTTATGGCAGACATCTGATCTGTATAACATCCTTACTAAACCATTGAAAAAATAAAAAGGTTATGATGATAAGGATTTGTTAAAAAATGAAAAAAGAAATCCTGGTTCCCAGTTTATCCTGTAATTCTCGTCTGTTACTTTATACAGTTTTACCATAAGATCGCTTTCATCCGAGAATAAATGCTCTCCATTTACCAAATCAAACACTGAGGCCGAGGAGATCAACACAAAGGTTCACAGACACTCTATTCTTCTCAATAGCAAAAAAATAGGAAACCCATTTAAACTAACATTGATAGGTTGATGTGAGATTCTGTCAATAAACTTTCCAGGAGTTGAAATTAAAAGCTACTTAGAGGCGAATTGTTTTCTCAGGTCATCAGTCACAATGTAAAAGGCCCTTCTCACAATGATTAATTCATATGAGAAAAATACTAAAGGTTTAATAAAGTATCTGCTTGGCATTTTATCAGCATCCCCAGTTAATGGACAGAGGCTTGCATTGACTAAGTGATATTGCACGGGTCTATAATTTCATCTTGAAGATGAGCAAAAGAGTGAATCTTACGCTTAGAAATTGAGTATTGATTTGAAAATAAATGGTTCAGAGACACTGAAAAAAGAAGGATATATTCCAGCTAACAATGACAATGAATGGCTTCTAGTTTTTGTGAAAGTTATGGATCAAGTTGATAGTTAAACACATACAGTAGCCTCGCTGTAATCTGTCGTTCATCACCAAAAAAAGAAGGAAGAAGTACTTCAAATATTGATATACACTATAGGGGTCATTTACGAACATACCTGAAGTGCAAGTGCTTCACAATGCACACAATGGAGAGTGAATATTGATGCAAGTGTCCCAATACACTCCTGCACTTCCACATGGTTTCCAATCTGTCCATCCTGCCTCTTCTAATGAATGGTTTGCAGCTGCTCTTATTAACATGGGCCCATTTACTAACAATCGATTTTTTTGTCAATGTGTTAAAATTTGTGGTTTTCTCAAAAACTTGCTAAAAATTAGAATGTGAAAACAACGAAAAGCACTTATACAAAACTTCATCAGTAGTGATCTCTCTCACATTTTGCTTCGGTGAATAATTGAGAAACTGCATTGAAGTCAATGGTGTCAAAATATTTTTTACGCGCAACAATTTCACAAGCGACTATTTGTGACTATTTTGTCCAAATGCATTAAAGTCAATGGGCGTCCGAATAATTTTGATGCGCAATCATTTTTATGCGCATGACAATTTTTTTTGTCGCTGCAGATTTTTCTCCGGTGAATTTGTGCCGCAATTTTGCAGAAAAAATTCAAAGCCAGCAAAACGCGGAAATTCACCCCAAATCCATGCCTGACGAATTTATTTGCTCATCACTATTCGCCAGGTAAAAGTTGTCGAGGTCCTATAGAAG
The DNA here is from genome assembly GCA_038501925.1 of Xenopus petersii. Lineage (NCBI taxonomy): Eukaryota > Metazoa > Chordata > Amphibia > Anura > Pipidae > Xenopus > Xenopus petersii. The sequence goes on from CM076682.1 coordinate 148,905,668, forward strand.
GCAATGGGAGCTGTGTTGATCCTTTTGGGCTGCTTTAAATGAATTCGAACTTTTAAAAGTTTTTCATATTTTTTTCCGTTCAAATTTTTTTTCCGTGTTTCGCTGCTGTGAATAAATTCATAAAACTATGGAGAAAAATGGGTCCAAAAAATTATATGCGCATCAAAATAATTTTGATGCCCATTTACTTTGCTTTGTGAATTTTTCTCTGTTTTGCACATTTTTCAGTGACGCAAAATGGGACAAATTCACCCATACACTACTCCTCCCATGAACATGACTGCTAAACCATTAGTCAATTCTCAAAATTATTTTAACAAGTTGACACCAATGAAAAGGAAAAAATACTTAAATATTAGTAAATCAGTCCCAAGATATCACTAAAAGTATATATGTCAGGATTGGTTAGTATTGTCAGGGCAAAGTGGACAGAAGAAGGCAACATTGGTGAGTTAGCAAGAAACACATGGAAAGACCTCTTAGAGGAAAGACACCTGAAAAGAGAGATAGGTGATAGATAAATTATATAGAGAGATAGATGGAGACAACTTAGGCATGGGATGAACAAGAAAGAAAGAAAGAAGCAAAGAAAGAAAGAAAGAAAGAAAGAAAGAAAGAAAGAAAGAAAGAAAGAAAGAAAGAAAGAAAGAAGGAAGATTGGAAGAGAGACACAAGGGCTCCCCACAGGAAGAAAGAAAGAAAGAAAGAAAGAAAGAAAGAAAGAAAGAAAGAAAGAAAGAAAGAAAGAAAGAAAGTAAGAAAGAAAGAAAGAAAGAAAGAAAGAAAGAAAGAAAGAAAGAAAGAAAGAAAGAAGATTAGAAGAGAGACACAAGGGCCCCAGAAAGAAAGAAAGAAAGAAAGAATGAAAGAAAGAAAGAAAGAAAGAAAGAAAGAAAGAAAGAAAGAAAGAAAGAAAGAAAGAAAGAAAGAAAGAAAGAATTGAATTTAACACCTGAGTGAATAGTGATACAAAGTTAAAAAGAAAACATGTATTAATGTGATCTCTGTATGAATGGTCATAAATTTAACTTGTTATATTTTCTGCTGTAATTCTAAATAATAAAAGGTTAATTCATAACTGCCCACACCCCTCGGTATAATTTTCTGTATTCATATTGTACTGTGTTAAAAATATGAAATGGCAGTGACCTACCACTAAATTGTAGAAATGATAATAACATATCTCCCATGGAAGACACATGCAGCACAGTTCAAACAGAATCAAATTACCCACTTAATAATATCCCTAGTTTCTTATTAGCTTCAATTTGGACTGTGCGTAGGAGTCAGAACAGGCCTGAGCAAGTGTAAATATGAGTGATTAGGTGAAAACGAACGTAGCTATTTTTGTCTAAATGTAGTCATGTTCTGGACATGTCATGAAACAGCTACATTTATCATAAGATCCAATTTAGTAATTAGCAGACGGTAAAGTTAACCACCACTCTCCATGTCCTGTCATTTCCTTCCAACAGGTTGGGCAGACATTCCTGTTCCTTTTTAGGGTCTGATTTAAAAAATTCAAATTTAATTTTGTTACAGAAATTTTTAAAATTGATCTCATATTTATAAAGCCATGGTGGGTAAAATAGTGCAGAATTCGCCATATTGTGTAAATATTGTATGCAAAATGTGTAAATTGGACTTGATCATATCCATAAAATCCACTTTTACATACAAATTAACAACTCAGTGAATCACAAGTTTTTGGGTTTCACAACTCAAACTCTCAGAATCGAGTTTTTTCCATTCGAGCTTTTTCTTAAATAAGAAAGGATTCGAGTTGTGAGTTCATTTGAGTTATAAAACTTCGACCTTTGATGAATAACCCCTTGTTCATCTTCTAAACACGTTTTTCAGTTGAGTTGTTTTCAGATTTTTCCCTAGAATTAAAGACTTTTTTTCAATAACTTTCCATTTTTTCTTTTACAGTTTTTTTTTCAAAATTCAAGTTTAAAGTTTAATGTCCCTGTCTGGTGTTTGAGTCTGGCAGCTCAGTAATTCAGGTGCAGATTCTGCCCCGTAACAATTTTGTAACATTTAGGGGCACATTTACTATTGAACATGGAGGGTTGATTAACCCTCCATATTCGGCCGTCGAAGTAAAATCCTTTGACTTCAATTATCGAAGTCGAAGGATTTACCGCAATTTGTTCGTTCGAACGATCGTAGGAATTTAATCCATGGATCGAACGATTTTCCTTCAATCCCAAATTGTCTAGAAAGTCTATGGGGACCTTCCCCATAGGCTAACATTGGTGCTCGGTAGGTTTTAGGTGGCAAAGTAGGTGGTCAAAGTTTTTTTTAAAGAGACAGTACTTTGACTATCGAATGGTCGAATAGTCGAACGATTTTTAGTTCAAATTGTTCGATTGGAAGTCGTAGTCGAAGGTCGAAGTTGCCAATTCGATGGTTGAAGTAGCCAAAAAAAACGTTGAAATTCAAAGTATTTTTTATTCTAATCCTTCACTCGAATTTATTAAATGTGCCCCTTAGCTGATACATTTCTCAGCAGCATCTCTGGAGTATTAACAAATTTTGTATCAATTCTAACAGCTGCCTGTAATGAAACCCAGGGATTCTGCTCAGCAGGGACAAAGACAAGAATTGTATCTACTAAATGTATCAATTTAGAACAGTTTACCGGGTCAGCGACCCCCTCCCAGTGCTTTAGTAGGTAAAAAATGAAAATTTACACTTTAATATTAGAAGAACAATCACACATAGAAAATAGAAAGTAATTGGAAAAAGTCTTTATTTCTGGTGAACTGCCTGAAACCAACTGAATTGAAAAAGTGTTGGAAGGTGAACAACCCCTTTAATGTAAATTGTATATATTTAATTTTAAAGGTGTTATATATACATTAGCTTTCATTTATAAAGTGCACTTAAGTTGATAAAAACACCCTAGGGCTCATTTTTGACTGAAGTCACACAAAAGTGGATGCGGTACATATTGATGCCATTCATTAAAGATGCTTGCATCTGTGCATCTTTGCACCTTGCACACTTGTACCCATCTAGTCTGTCCTGATGAATAACATGCATGCACCCCTATTAATACAGGGGAACCCCACTTCAATAATTGCACCTAAAGCATAATGTGGAAACGTCATATCAAAACAGAGTTCCAGAAATTATTTCCAACGCTTGCTATCGTAAATGAGCCCTCCTGCTTTTTTGCACTTTGCCCCACATCTCTCTGGCACAGGTCCTTGTGTTGGTAGAGTGAAACATATAGTGAAACCTGCATATCATGCTGTGTACAAAGTGAAGTGAAGCATTCCCATGATGCAACCAATCAGCTATTAGATTTCAACAGTTAGAAAACAAAAGCAAAGACCTGATTGGTTGCTATGAGCAACATTATGGGTAATGATTGACTCCACTTTTTACACAGCATGATAAATAGACCCCATAGAGTTTTACCTCACTCTAAATATAGTTCTTCTTCATCCAGAGGGAATAGTAAGTGGATGGCACATGGGCATCCCTTGGAACACGCTCTAACTTGCGCATCATACATATCCTTAAAGGGCATGTAAAGTCTAAAATAGAATAGGGCTAGAAATGCTGTATTTTATATACTAAACATAAACATGAACTTACTGCACCACAAGCCTAATCAAACAAATAATTTATGCTTTCAAAGTTGGCTACAGGGGGTCACCATCTTGTAACTTTGTTAAACATCTTTGCAAGACTAAGATTGTGCACATACTCAGTGTGGTCTGGGCTGCTTAGGGATCATCATAAGCAAAGCTGCTTGAGTTCTGCATGGCTGGGAAGTAAGGCGGGGGCTCCCCCTGCTGTTCATAAGTATGATTGTTTCCCTGCTCAGCAGTTAGGGACCGTCTGACAATTCCTATCCACAGCAGTAAATGAAGGGAGAATTTCACTGCATACATTCAGGTTTCTTATAAAAACGGTACACATTTTTTTAATTAAAGTATATTGGAGATAGGTTTATTTTTCATTAAAGAAAGTAAAAATTAAATTTTATTTTTTTGCCTTTACATGCCCTTTAAGCAGGGACGTGCCAAGTGCCACAAGGTGCTGGGGAGACTAGTTCCATACAGGACCGTCTTGTGCTTGGCCTTGTTTCACTCTACACCATCTAATACAGTACCAGACTTCACAGGTCAGTGCCACTGGTCCATTTGCCTAAATAGCACATGTTTCGTATACTTTTGTGCTCTATAAAATGTGCCCTTGGAAAAGGGAAATTAGCACTGTTGAGTATTCTGGCTCAGCTCAATGATAAGAATCTTAATATCAATGAGAACTACATCAGATTGTGGATTACTCCCCACCCTTGCAGGTTCATATTGATTCCCAGGACTATGTAAGTGGTGGCCTGGGAACCTAAAGATGGTGTTGGTCAGATTTGACCCACCAACTGGGTGACTGTACAAGGGTATTGTTCCTTGCCTACTATTACTGATAACACAGCCCCAACACTTCACCGAGCATTCATAATTCTCCCAAAATGTTGTGTTAGGGGCAGATTTATAAGGGTCAAATTGAAAATTCAAATTTTGAGTTTATTTTAGTGTAATTCGACTAGGGAATAGTCCAAATTTGATTCAAATTAAAAAAAAAATCAAAATTTGAGTTTTGAAATTTATCATATACTGTCCCTTTAAGAATTCAAATTTGACTATTCGCCATCTAAAACCTGCCGAATTGGTGTTTCAGCCTATGGGGGACCACCTACAATCTATTTGAAGTTGTTTGCTGGGCTTTTGAGAAAAGAAATTTTTTTTAAAAGAATTTGATTCGAGTTTGCAGCTCGATCCTATTCACCCATTTTTAAAAATGTTTTAATAAACTTCAACTGGTCATTTTTTTTTTTGAATTTCGAGTTTATGGGAGTTGAACTCGAAATTCGACTTTAATCTGCCCCATAGGGGAGTATTTACTAAACTCTGAATGCAGAAATCAAGAAAAATTCATGATTTTTTGTATAAAATTTTTTTTCAGAATGTATTGAATCCCAGGGATGGAGAAGTACAAATTGGAAAATCCAGCACCTCAGATCTGTCAAGGTTGCATATAAGTCATTGGGAGAAGTCCCAATGATCTTTTGATCTTCGCTGGGTTTCGTTCAATACCCCAAAGTTTTCGGCAAAAGAATCCAAAAAAATTATAAAAATCGAATGAAAAATCTGAAAAAATCTTGAAAATCTGATTTTTTCCTGCAAAGATAATTTTTGGGAAAATGTAATAATAACTAAGCATAAAAAATCTGAGTGGATTTGATAGGAGATAGTAGCAGAAAACATTGAAATAAATTCGAACTTTGATAAATAACCCCCCTTAGGGTGTCCTAACACTGCTTCATACAAATACACACATATTTGTTTTTATTATGGTTGCTATCTAGAAATCCCATACCCTAGCTTAATGGGACAAAATAAGTATGTATGTATGTATGTATGTATATTTTTATTTGTAAAGCGCTCCTTGAGGGCAAAGCACTGTACAACAAAACAATAAATTAGTAGTAACAAACAAGGGGTCATTGGAATAAAAAGTAACTATAAGTGCACTATTAGAATACAATTCACAAAAATATACAATATAATTACAATGCAGATTAAGTGCTCAGTGTCAAGGAAACAAAAGGCTACAGGACCCTACCCCGTAGGGCTTACAGTCTAAATGGGAGGGTAATATACAGACACAATTCAGAGGGGTATTAAGGTGCTGTGGGTTACAGTTTGTTACACTGTTCTATAAGTGCCAATTCAGGTGTTATCCAGGTGCTCCCAGAGGTAGTCTTTGAGTTTTGTTTTGAAAACATTGAGGGAGGATTCTCTCCTGAGAGATTCAGTAATGGCATTCCAAATATAAGGAGTCGCAAGAGAGAAGGGTTTGATACGGGAAACAGCAGTAGTAGTGGGGGGTACAACCGAGCGGTTGCTCTGAGAGGAGCGGAGGTTTCGGGCAGGAACATATAGAGAGACAAGAGATGAGATGTAGTTAGGTACAGAGGAATGAAGGGCTTTGAAGGTTATGAGGAGGAGTTTATAAGTTATTCTTTGTTGTATGGGAAGCCATGATAAGGACTTCAGCAGCGGAGGGGCCTGTACCCTTTTGGATGAGAGGAGGATAATTCTTGCAGCAGTATTTAATACAGACTGTAGAGGGGAGAGATGGGAGTTAGGGAGGCCAGTTAGTAGAAGGTTACAGTAATCTAGTCTGGATAGGATGAGAGCATGCATGAGCGTCTTGGATGTATCAGGTGAAAGGAAGGGACGGATTTTGGCAATATTGCGTAAGAAGAAGTGACATGTTTTGACAGTGGTGTTAATATGATCAGAGAAGGAGAGAGAGGAGTCAAAGATTACCCCCAGACAGCGAGCTGAGTTGACAGGATTAATGAGCATGCCATCAATAGAGTCTACAGTTCCTTTCAGAATCAAAAAAAGGTGTATTAACACATAGGGGACGATTCACTAAATTCGAGTGAATTCGAGTGAATGATTCGAATTAAAGAAACTTCAAATTTCGAAGTGTTTTTTGGGCTACTTCGACCATCGAATGGGCTACTTCGACCTTCGACTACGACTATCGAAGGATTCGAACTAAAAATCGTTCGACTATTCGACCATTCGATAGTCGAAGTACTGTCTCTTTAAAAAAAAATTCAACCCCCTAGTTCGGCAGGTAAAAGCTACCAAAGTCAATGTTAGCCTATGGGGAAGGTCCCCATAGGCTTGCCTAAGTTTTTTTGATCTAAGGATATTCCTTCGATCGTTGGATTAAAATCCTTTGAATCGTTCGATTCGAAGGATTTAATCGTTCGATCGAATGAATAATCCTTCGATCGATCGATTGAATTTCCTGCGCTAAATCCTTCGAATTCGATATTCGAATTCGAAGGATTTCAATTCCTAGTCGAATATCGAGGGTTAATTAACCCTCGATATTCGACCATTGGTGAATCGGCCCCATAGTGTGTCCGCTCATTTTAAGAGTCATCACAACTCAGATCCATCCTTATTAACCTTTGCAGGAATTATCCATAAAAGAACCCACTGGAGAGGAAGTGATATAATTAAATCAATTTCCCAGGAAGAAACAGTTTGGATCCATAAACTGAAAACACTCGCACCTAGAGGGTTAAATATTGATATTGATCTTAAATGTTTTTTAATAGACTAATTTATTTTTTACTGAAATTTGATGTATGTATTGTTTTAGATCCTTAATTGTTAATTGTGCTAATTGATAGAACCACCCACCAGCCAAATAAAAGGCTACCGGAAAGGGTGAATTAACCTTTGCCCCTGAGGAAGTATTATTGAATACGAAACGCGTTGGGCTGTATTATTCTTAAATTATTCTTTAATAAAGTAAAATTATTTATTAACACAGTGCTAAACTCTCGTAATATCCTATATAGATTAACTGGTGCTCGAAACGAGACAATTACCCCACTAGCTACTAGGTTAGCGCTAAATTGGGATTGGACTGACCCTTTCTATTCCCGTGACTGTCCACTTCCAAGTCAGGTACATCTGCACGAGGAGACCGCAAAGAAAAGAGGATCTGAAGATTGTACTGTTAATTCAGCGACGGACCCGCTTACCGCAACGATTGGCCTAAGAGGTGAACATCTCCACTGCAGGGACGCCGGAAGATTGTAAGAGCCGCTACTAACCCTAGCGAACACGGAGAGACACGGCGCTGAATGTGAACGCAACTCTTGAGTTTCAGACAGGCGCTCTCAGCTTCGCATTACTAAACTACTGTGGGGTTGGGAGATTCTAACACTGTTGTCCAGCGCACCTATTACTTCCTTTTATCCATTTTACCTCAAACGTCGATTAGTGGATCGACACAATATAGATGCTGCTCTTTTATATAAAGGAAACGAAAGAAACAAGGCGCTGAATCTTCGACCCCTCTACACAGACTCCTTTCAGAATCAGTATTATTTTTAGTACTTTTGTTATTATAATTATTGGACTCTCAACCACCATATATGAATATAGTTAAAAGTGGTAATTTTTCACTGAATCTGTTGGTCTCTTATCCTAGTGAGACCTGATGCCCTTTACTGAAACTCTCAAGATCCCACAGCTGAAGGACCTGGACTTCTTGTATTCTTGTATTGTAACTGTAGTCAAGTTCTTCAATATGAGAGCAATGTAAATTAAAGTATTTAGAAAAGATTATTTAAATTGTTTTTACCTGGGCCAGTGCTCCTTCATTTTACTGGAGGGTTCCTAACATTTTGCCAATGAAATAGCCTTTAAACTAAGAATACCTTGTAATAATGCATCGTTGACTTGCATTCATATGTTAAAAAAAAAAAGCTGAGACATTTAAAAGGCTAGATAGATAAAAGTATTTTTGCAACATGTTGTATAGGGCAGTTAATTCTAGTTTTCTCCAAAAAAATCAATTGCAGAAAATGCTGTGCAGCGTATTTTTCAAGATCGTTTTCTTCTGTGGAGGATGACTGTTTTATTTTATTTTCTTTTCCCAATTCAGCATTTTTTGGAGTAGTTTACAAGACCAACACAAGACCAAGACAATTTATCATTTTCTTTTAAACTTCACTTTTAACAAGCTAAGAGAACACAACACCATTTGATATACTTGGTTTTACATACTATATTTTCTGTAATCATTGAACTTGTTAAAGAGGTAGGTTGTCTTTGAATGAAAGTGAATCTGGCACTTAAGAACTGTTAATACACTTCTTTTTGGTTTCCGACAGGTTGTGCCAGGTAGGGCTTTGGCCTTTATTGTGTGTTTGATTTATCTCAATATTTTCTGCTACAAACTCCAATCAAATACACTCTGGTTTTATACGCTTATTTATTAAATAATCCAATTTCCACGATTTTTTCAGAATTTTTACCTGAAAACGTCGGGGTATTGCACGAAACCCAGTACACATCAAAAAATGATTGGGACTTCTCCCATTGACGTATATGCATCCTTGACAGGTCTGAGATGCTGGATTTTCAGATTCAGACTTTTCCATCCTAAATTTGGAAACATTTGAAAAAATTTGTGATTTTTTAAAAGTTCATTTTCGTGATTTTTGCATTCGGAGTTTAGTAAATAATCAGAAATTTTGGGCCAGCTTAAATAACATTTGCTGTTTGTAGTAGAAAAGAAAATGTTTCCTAACTTTCGAACATGCTATGCAAAAAAATATCCAACACAACAGATGACACCATCTCCATTTGCCTGTCACAGTTGGCACCCTAAATTCAGAACCGATGCTAAGCACCCTGTTCTCGGCTCTTGCTTCCGCCTTTAACCGCCGCCTTTCACCTCAGGAGGAGCCCTCGGCTAGTCGGATGCCGCCATGTCTTATTAAGTGAGGTACAAAGTGAGGGGTTCTGAGCAAGCAAAGGGGCACAACAGTAATGCAAAGTATTTTGGGCAGAAGGTCGTGGTATAAGGCGTAGACAGAAAGCTTAGTCAATCAGGCTGGGTCGGGGCAGGCAGAGTACAAACGGAGTCAGGCAGGCTTGGGTCAAACCAGGAGGTCAATCAGAAGGGTTATGGAGTAGAAGATTCAGTTACAGAAATGCCCTTAAATAGTGTTTGAAGTTTGCGCCAATGGGCGCTGGCGTCATCACGCCAGTGCGACTGCCCCTTTAAATCTCACAGAGGCGCGGCGTGCATGCCGTAAGGAACTGGCGCCTGAGGGGACACAGAGGAGCAGCGTGGTGGGCGTCCCTGCCGATGGCATGGCGAGCGTACCCGCCGCACCACTAGGCCACCAGGGAGGTGAGTTGTTACATTGCCTTTTTTAATGTTTTCCTACATCTAGATTAAATATATGCCTTATAGAAAGGTTCAAAGCAGAGAAACATTCAGTTTTGTGACTGTTACAGTAAAGAGCACAGACACCACACACTGCTGAAGGTTATACATTTCTGATATTAGGGAATGTTTTCATTCCAAGTTGATGTTCCTAGTGTAATACTTTGTTCCATTGTGTAAAGGAAATATAAAAGTCTTGTCTATTGTACAACTTTCCCTTTGAAGACTGGAACTCAGATGCGGAGGGAGATCTCTGTGTTGTTGCAGAGCTTCAGCCTCTTTCATGAATCTGACTGCACAAATTGGAAAATCCTCTTGAAAGATCTTTCTGATCTGAAATCTTTGAAAAACTTAAAAAAATAAGTGCCATGGTATCAATAGGATGACAGTTCAGAGATTTATTTTAAAGTTCTTTAAGATTGATGGCAATCGTCAAAAATAAAAAAAAGAAATGAAAACAAGTTGACTATTGACCCTGACACACATGGACAGTCTTTAATATTCTATAAGTACAACCTTATACTAATTATGCATTAATCAAATATAGGTATCTTTTTGAATACTTAATTACCCTAATTATAAGTCACGATAAAAACAAATACATTAGAACTGACCATGGTTATCATAAAAAAAAGATTAAAAGTTCTGAATATTAGAAAAAATAAAATAAACTTGATATTAGTATAAAGGGGTGGTGCTCATGGGGTCCCTGTTTTTTTGTTTTTTTTTGCAGGAGCTAAGGAGGGTCCGTAAAAGGCATAGTATGCCCACAAGAGGTACTGCTTGGGAAATATACTGTTTAAAATAATTTTCTTAATAGCACTATATACTTTTAGGTGGGTATTTACTAAAACTTGAATATATACAATTTATTTTATTAAAACATAGTCAACGTAGCTCCCATCTGTGCATTTAACTCATTTATAAAAAAAAATCAGCTTGAAAAAGTCAATGTGGGATAATGGAGGAACTCTACGGACGATTTTGAAGCGATCCAACGTGCTGCGCAAAAACTCTGCGTCTGCATCCGACAGTTGTATCGTGTCAGATCAACACTGGCGAGCATATTTATCAAGGGTCGAATTTCTAATTGAAAAAGCTTCAAAATGCAAATTCAAAAAGACCAACCGAAATTAAGTCAAAGTTTTTTTTTTGGTCTAATGGGTCAGTTTTTGATCGAGTAGGTCTGTATTCAGCCGAATTCGAATCATTCAAATCGAAAGAATAGCGCATTCGATCGAATTCAATTCAAAGTTTTTCCCCAAAAAAACTTGGATTTTTCAAAGTCCACCAATTGACTCCAAATACATCATAGGAGGTCCCCCATAGGCTAAAACAGCAATTCGGAAGTTTTTAGATGGTGAATGGTCGAAGTCTCATTTTTAAAGGGACAGTACATGATAAATTTCGATATTCAAACTTTTTTTATCCCTTTCAAATTCTAATCGAATTTGGTCTATTCTCTAGTTGAAGTACACAATAAATAGCTTTTTTTTCATTCAAAAATTCACTTCGACCTTTGATAAATCTGCCTCTAAATATTCTTGCTCTGAAAAATTGAGTTTTTTGGACAATTACTAGTGAAAAAATCCAAAAACCTCTAAAAGTCTGAATGGAAATTCGCGAAACGGCAAAAAATTTGCGAAACTGCGCTGGCATCTCATTTTTTGACGCCGGCATCCATTTTTTTGATGCCGGCGCAAATTCGCTGGCAAAAATGCGTTGGCGTCTCATTTTTTTACGCCAGCGTCCATTTTTTGTTGACGCTGGTGAATTTTCGCTGGCGTTTCACAAATTTATTCGCCAACACTGAATCGTGGGAATTCGCCGCAAATTTGCGCCTGGCAAATAAATTCGCCGATCACTAAAAACAAATCTTTAGAGAAAAAATGCCCACGTTGAAATGCAAAATTTTGCCAGAAATTTGCAGGTAAAAAAATTCTCTCACCACTACTGTAAAGCTATTTCTTTGTTTGGGAACTGTACCATTAGACTTAGAGTTAACAACTTAAATATAGACATGGTCCAGTCTGAACTTTAGAACAGATTGTTTCCAGTAGTCATATTCTTTAAAAAAAAGAGTTCTTTGATGTAATAAAGAAAAACAGACCATAAAATGGTATTATCTTAATCTTTAAAGAAAAGTCTTTTTTTATGATTCCTTTCATATGATAATAAAAGGAACTTCATTTCTAAGATTGATATTGGGATCGAGAAGGATAATTATGAAGACAATCCATAACCATAAAGAATAGAGCTGTTTAAGAATAAATGAAACTGGATTTCACTTTAGTGGTGATTAAAAATGATGAAGAAGATGAAAATGCAATTGTTGGAAACCCAAGAAGAATAAAAAAAGGAAGATAATGTCGCAAAAATTATATATTTTAATACTTTAAACGTTGTTGGAATGAAACTGAATATGAAAAGTCAGATTTGGGATTTTTGCTTTTGTCTTGTGCTCAGGAACTTTTTTTAACACAGTATATACTGTACCAATCTGAGCAATAGACTGCGCTTACATAACCTCACATTCTCCCACTGAATTCTGCTTACTGCCAATATTTTTGATAGTGTAGGGGTCCATAGGGTTAACTTCCAATGTGTTCTGGAAGTACCCTATTGGTTGGAAAGCTTCTGGTTTGACCAGCTAAGAGTCAGGCCTAATTTATAAATGGGATGGGGAATGTTTCCTTTTCCAGGTTGAACTGTACTCCTGGCAGTTTCAGATTTGGCCAGAGGTGCCATTGTTACCTAGGTCTATATAAAGAGGAGGCACCATGTGCTCTCTCTCTCTCTTTGGCTGCCAAGATGAAAATACAATTGTTGGAAACCAAAGAAGAATAAAAAGGAACATACTGTCATAAAAATTATATATTTTAATACTTTAAAGGGGCAGATCTATCAAGGGTCGAAATTGAAAAATCCAATTTTTAAATTTGAATTTCGAGCTACTTTTAGGGGCGCATTTACTTAGGGTCGAATATCGAGGGTTAATTAACCGTCGAAGTTAAATCCTTCGACTTCAAATATCGAAGTCGAAGGATTTAGCGTTATTCATTCGATTGAACGATCGAAGGAATAATCGTTCGATCGAATGATTAAATCCTTCGAATCGAACGATTCAAAGGATTTTAATCCATCGATCTAACAATTTTCCTTTGATCAGAAATTGGCTAGAAAGCCTATGGGGACCTTCCCCATAGGCTAACATTGGTGCTCGGTAGGTTTTAGGTGGCGAAGTAGGTGGTCAAAGTTTTTTTTAAAGAGACAGTACTTCGCCTATCGAATGGTCGAGTAGTCAAACGATTTTTAGTTCGAATCGTTCGATTCGAAGTCGAAGTTCGAAGAAGCCAATTCGATGGTCGAAGTAGCCAAAAAAATATTTCGAAATTCAAAGTATTTTTTATTCTATTGCCTCACTCAAGCTAAGTAAATGTGCCCCTGAGTGTACTTCGACTAGGGAACAATCCAAATTCAATTCAAGTTTGAAAAAATTTGAAAATTAGAATATCGAAATTCATCATGTACTGTCTCTTTAAAAATGCGACTTCGTCTATACGCCATCTAAAATTTGCCGAATTGCTGTTTTAGCGCGCCTATGGGGAACCTGGTAGAACTATTTGGAGTCATTTGGTGGACTTTGAAAATTCGAAGTTTTTTTTTTTAAATACTTCGAATCAAATCTGATTCGAACGCAGCCTATTCACTCGAAGTTAAAAAATTAGATTTTTGATTGATGCTGTACAAATCTGAGCAATAGACTGTGCTTACATAACATCATGTTCTCCCACTTAACTGTTTACTGGCAATATTTTTGAAAGTGTGGGGTTAACTTCCCCTGTTGATTGGAATCTCCTGGTTTGGCCAGCTAAGAGTTTGGCCTAATTCAAAGATGGGAGGGAATATGTTTCCTTTTCCAGGTTGAAGTGTACACCTGGCAGTTCCAGATTTGGCCATAGGTGTTACTGTTACCTAAGTCTTTGGCTGCCACATGCTGAGAAAGATGGATGTCTGAGAGCCTGGGCATTGGGCCCAGTAAGGTCCCAAGGGGGGAAAATCTTGGAGAAGTCAGGGAACAGGCCCCCATGAATGAGGTATGAGATAGTGGTAGGTGTAGTTTCTGTCATAATACACTCTAGGAGTGTCAGATAGTTGAGCTAGAAAGAGAAGTAGATTGGAGGTATCTCTCCCAGGTGACACTGTCTGTTAGTGTAGGGATCATAGTGGATAGGGAATCAGTTTAGAAGATTTCCCTGGAGGTTCCACTGGAGGTGATCAGCTAACGAGTGTCATACGTTTGAATGTGCCTTGACCACTTTGCCTCGTGCACTGTGTAACCTGTCATTGTTAATAAATTGTTATTTTGGTTAAAGATTTCTGGCGTTTTGGGCAGCTGAGAGGTACAATTCAGCAACATCTCTCTCTTCCTTCAAACTTATATGCTGAGACTGTTGGTCTTATGTATCCATTGCTCTACACTACAGTACTTGAGTGAAAAGCTGGTCCTGAGTGGAAAATAAGCGTTACAATATCTCATTTTAAACAGGATAACCAAGGGAGTGATCCTTATGAAGAGAGCAATTAATAGTCCCCATCAACTGGGCATACCCTTAGGGGCACATTTACTATGGGTCAAATATTGAGGGTTAATTAACCCTCGATATTCGACTGTCGAAGTGAAATCCTTCGACTTCAAATATCGAAGTCGAAGGATTTACCACAATTCGTTCGTTCGAACGATCGTAGGAAAAATCAAACGATTCAAAGGATTTTAATCCATCGATCGAACAATTTTCCTTCGATCAAAAAAAGCTAGGAAAGCCTATGGGGACCTTCCCCATAGGCTAACATTGTAGCTCGGTACGTTTTAGGTGGCGAAGTAGGTGGTCAAAGTTTTTTTTAAAGAGACAGTACTTCGACTATCGAATGGTCGAATAATCAAACTATTTTAGTTCGAATCGTTCGATTCGAAGTCGAAGGTCGAAGTAGCCAATGTAATGGTCGAAGAAGCCAAAAAAACATTCGAAATTCAATGTTTTTTCCCTTCTTATCCTTCACTCGAGCTAAGTAAATGTGCCTCCAAGTGTTGTTTTCACTTAACACTTTGAAGGGATTAGAATGGTACCACATAATTCACACAGACAGAAAAAAGATATTCTCAGGACTCAAATTGATACTAAAATATTCTTTGATTATCTTCAGAAATATATTTAATTACATTAAAGTAATTTCTTGTCTGGCAAATCTTGCACTGACTTTAATTGTAATTTGCATTATCTGGAATCCTGATATCCAGAATGCTTAGAATTGTGGTAATGTAATTTCCCATTTTTCTAAGAAATAATTAAAATGTTCCTTTCTCTTCTTTTAATTTCTGTAATAATAAATAGTACATTGATTGTAATTAATATGCATGAATCCATATTGGTGGCAAAAAAATCCTGTTAGGTTTATGGGGAGGCACATTTATCAAGGGTCGAATTTTGAATTCATATGAGTTTTTTAAACTCTAATTTGATTTTCCTCGAAATTCGAATGGGGGGTATTTGTTTATAAGAATCGAATATTTAAAACTTGAATGAATTTTACTGACTCGAAAACTCGAATCGAATTCGATCAAACTTGAATCGAGTTTTTTCTCCAGAAAATGTGAATGTCAGGAAGGCTACTAACATCTTCCAATTGGTCACTGGCCCTCTCCCATTGACTTATACATGAATTTGGCAGGTTTTAGGTGGCGAATAGTCAAATTCGAATTCTTAAAAGTTCAGAGTTTGATAAATCTCGAAAATCAAATTAGAATTTTTAAAAATATTCAAATTGAGTTTGGGTCGAATTTGACAGTTTAGACCATAAAAAAATTAGAAAATTTGAATTTTCAGTTCGACCCTTAATAAATCTGCCCCTTAAAGGGATACTGTCATGGGAAAAAAAAATTTCAAAATGAATCAGTTAATAGTGCTGCTCCAGCAGAATTCTGCACTGAAATCCGTTTCTCAAAAGAAATATTCATTTTTGAAATCTGACATGGGGCTAGACATTTTGTCAATTTCCCAGCTGCCCCTGGTCATGTGACGTGTGCCTGCACTTTAGGAGAGAAATGCTTTCTGGCAGGCTGCTGTTTTTCCTTCTCAATGTAACTGAATGTGTCTCAGTGGGACATGGGTTTTTACTATTGAGTGTTGTTCTTAGATCTACCAGGCAGCTGTCATCTTGTGTTAGGGAGCTGCTATCTGGTTACCTTCCCATTGTTCTTTTGTTTGGCTGCTGGGGGGGAAAGGGAGGGGGGTGATATCACTCCAACTTGCAGTACAGCAGTAAAGAGTGATTCAAGTTTATTAGAGCACAAGTCACATGACATGGGGCAGCTGTTTGCTCTTCTGAGAAATGGATTTCAGTGCAGAATTCTGCTGGAGCAGCACTATTAACTGATTCATTTTGAAAATGACAGTATCCCTTTAATGTTTAAATTAGGGATGCACCGAATCCACTATTTTAGGATTTGGCTGAATCTAAAATCCTT
Organism: Xenopus petersii; assembly: GCA_038501925.1. Classification (NCBI taxonomy): domain Eukaryota; kingdom Metazoa; phylum Chordata; class Amphibia; order Anura; family Pipidae; genus Xenopus; species Xenopus petersii. The sequence goes on from CM076682.1 coordinate 148,921,992, forward strand.
TATGAAAGATTTGGCCGAATACAGAATCAAAGTTGAACCCTAATTTGCATATGTAAATTATGGAAACAAGGGGGAAAGAGAGTAAATAAGATTTTAACATTTTTGAATTCCTTGTTTGTGTGACGAAAAAGTCACATGATTTTTTGAATTCGGATCCATTTCAGCCAGGCACTTCGATTTCACCAAAATCCAAATCCTGCTGAAAAAGGCTGAATCCTGGCTTTTGATGTCTAAATGTTTTTAGTAATCCAATTAAATAATTCACTTTTTATGCATTGTTTCTATCGCCTATGAGTTGGGTTGATGCAATGAAAAAAACCTCTCCCCCTTTCTCTACTCTCAGTCCAGATTTTGAGTATTAATTTTTGAAGGGGGACCATCACATTTGTAAAGTACTTTTAAATTTGAAGAAAATTCAGGCAACTAGATCAATTACCCTAAAGGGTCTTTCAGGCACAAAGATATATATATTTTTTTAAATATCCAAATCGTGCCTTCTAGTCAAACTGGCAAAAATCAATAAACCTATTTCACAGAGAGATAAATGCATTTGATAAGTCCCTTCCATTATGTTGTCCTTCATAGAATACGAGGAATTTTTGCATAACTCAAGGACAAGCTAAAAAGTGCTGGAAACATCTTTTAATCCCAAATTAATTGTACTGAAATTTCATATAACGATTGGTCAGAGAAACAAAACTGCAGTATATCACATAGCACATAAGGTTATTATTTGATGGAACCAAGGAACTTGCACTTTATATTTTGAACAATATTTATGTCATTCTGTAACTGTGCAATGTCATTGCCAGGTTAACCTTTGGCTTCTGGCTATTATGAAATTACACTGCTTTTCTGGAATGTACCAGCATGGACAAGACATACCTTCATGTTTCTTTCATGTTGCAAGGAGAAACTATGTAATAGTACAGTCTGACATGGTGCCAAAGCCTAGCAGAATACCTGAAGGTAGTCCCACTAGTTAAATAAAGATCATCAAAACATGTACTATAGTAACACCTTTCGATGTATCCATTTGGGCACAATAGTCTGTTGTCTATGTCTAGGGCAATCTTTTTTTAGATTCCATCAGCCTGTTCCACTCAGCTACTGATGCCCATTCCTTTGTTAAGGGGACTGGTAAAGGGCATCTTATCAGCTTGATCCTTCTTTTCAGGCCCAGATTTGTGGAGAGGATTTTAGTGGGTGACATGCTGCCCAACCACACCCACATTGGTTTAGAAACACTGTGGATGAGCAGGGGATACAACAGTTTTTTAAATCTCCCGTGCACCAATCCCCATTGCTCCAGTCCTGATGATGAAAATTTGAGTGAATAAAAGGGAGTGACAGCGGGCCTAGGGGCGCCCTCTATGTAAATCTGGCCCTGCTTCCTTCTATACTTCTCTGGCAACTCTGACCTCCCTGCTGCTCTGGAAGGGTCTTCACAAGCACCCCCTATTGTGGGGTACACTCTTTTAAAGCAATGGGTTCATCAAAAATAGGCCCTCACCAGGGGTCACCAAGTGTTGTGATCTGCTCACAAACAACATATTTTGCATATGGTTCCCTATTTAGTTACATAGTTAAGTTGGGTTGAAAAATGACCAAAGTCCATCAAGTTCAACCTCTCCAAATGAAACCCAGCATCCATACATACACACACACCATCACAACAACCTCTCCATACACCCATATAAACTGTACATAACAATATCTGTTTGTAGATTTTCGTATCACACTAGTCTATAATTAGAGATGGCGCGAACTGTTCGCCGGCGAACTTGTTCGCGCGAACATCGGGTGTTCGCGCTCGCCGGAAGTTCGCGAACGTCGCGCGACGTTCGCCATTTTGGGTTCGCCATTGTTGGTGCTTTTTTTTGCCCTCTCACCCCAGACCAGCAGGTACATGGCAGCCAATCAGGAAGCTCTCCCCTGGACCACTCCCCTTCCCTATAAAAACCGAAGCCCTGCAGCGTTTTTTTCACTCTGCCTGTGTGTGCTGAAGAGATAGTGTAGGGAGAGAGCTGCTGCCTGTTAGTGATTTCAGGGACAGTTGAAAGTTTGCTGGCTAGTAATCGTTTTGATACTGCTCTGTTATTGGAGGGACAGAAGTCTGCAGGGGTTTGAGGGACATTTAAGCTTAGGTAGCTTTGCTGGCTAGTAATCTACCTTCTACTGCAGTGCTCTGTATGTAGCTGCAGTGGGCAGCTGTCCTGCTTCTGATCTCATCTGCTGACTGCTGCAATAACAGTAGTCCTTGTAAGGACTGCTTTTATTTATTTTTTTGTTGTTTTACTACTACTACTACTACTACTACTATAAGAGCCCAGTGCTATTAGTCTAGCAGTGTTGGGGAGTGGTACTGGTGTGCTAATCTGCTGCTCCTAGTAGTTCAGCAGCACCAACTGTAATTTTTTTTTTTTAATATTCATTTTTTTTTTATTTTACTTTTTTTTATTTTACTACCGCTGTAGTAGTGTATAAGTTGACCTTTTAGGCATTATTTGCCCTGTAGGCATTTTTTGCCCAGTGTGTTATTCAACCAACTGCCATCTAGCTGTGTGACCTTGTTCACATTCTGTCTAAATATCCATAATATTACCGTCTCCAGAAAAAACACTGGAGTGACTTTTTTCAAGCAGCCATAATAAATTTTACGTAATCCGTATCCATCGCTGTAGTAGTGTATAAGTTGACCTTTTAGGCATTATTTGCCCTGTAGGCATTTTTTGCCCAGTGTGTTATTCAACCAACAGCCATCTAGCTGTGTGACCTTGTTCACATTCTGTCTAAATATCCATAATATTACCGTCTCCAGAAAAAACACCGGAGTGACTTTTTTCAAGCAGCCATAATAAATTTTACGTAATCCGTATCCATCGCTGTAGTAGTGTATAAGTTGACCTTTTAGGCATTATTTGCCCTGTAGGCATTTTTTGCCCAGTGTGTTATTCAACCAACAGCCATCTAGCTGTGTGACCTTGTTCACATTCTGTCTAAATATACATAATATTACCGTCTCCAGAAAAAACACCGGAGTGACTTTTTTCAAGCAGCCATAATAAATTTTACGTAATCCGTATCCATCGCTGTAGTAGTGTATAAGTTGACCTTTTAGGCATTATTTGCCCTGTAGGCATTTTTTGCCCAGTGTGTTATTCAACCAACTGCCATCTAGCTGTGTGACCTTACTAGCCAGCAAACTTACTATCATCTGTCCCTGAAATCACTAACAGCTCTCCCCCTACACTATCTCTTCCAAGCACACACAGGCAGATTTTTCAGATACATTTTTGCCCTTGATCCCCCTCTGGCATGCCACTGTCCAGGTCGTTGCACCCTTTAAACAACTTTAAAATCATTTTTCTGGCCAGAAATGTCTTTTTTAGATGTTAAAGTTCGCCTTCCCATTGAAGTCTATGGGGTTCGCGAACCGTTCGCGAACCGCTCGCATTTTTGCGCAAGTTCGCGAATATGTTCGCGAACTTTTTTTCCGACGTTCGCTACATCCCTATCTATAATATGACTCATACCATCATGCCACCAATCAAAAAAGCAAAAAAGTGCTTTGAAAAAAACACTAATGTACAAGGCAAGAGCTGCCTCATTAATTGGTGTTCTGTCACAGAGGGGTTGACCCATTCATTTATTATAAATGTTTACACCCTGTTCCTGACATTTTGGAAACACTGCAATAATTTGTAGTTATTTTGCTTTTACTAACAGGAAGGTTATAGCAGTAGAATTATATTTCTTCCTGTTCCTTACCTTGATCACTACTTGAAAAAAGATTACCCCAAATGCAGCTGTTTGGGAAACACCATTAAAGAAAACTAGCTACAGTTTATTCCCATTACATTGTCTATTAAGTGTCCATATCATAGAGTTAAATGATGTATATTTGAACTACAATTAAACCTTTGTGATAGAGTTGATAAATAGATAGCATAGGAAGCCGGATCTTTGTTTATTAGTTTCGATAAGCATACATTGATTAAGTGCTGAGTCTTTGTTTCCTTTGGTGAAACAGAAGAGCAGATCATGAGCCGCTGAATTAGATTTTATAATTATCCCTTTCTTTGCACTTTCACTTATTTACTCATTTATAACATTCCCCACAGAGTACCACCTAAGCTCCAATAAGTCTTGACAGAGGTTGATAGGAGTTAATTGTTAAGTCAATTGCATTTAGTGCCATATAGACCTGAAACCTCCCTGGAACATACAGAAAAGCTGTGAATATATCAGAACTATAATCTATTGTCATGATTTGTGCTCAGTTCAGTCTATTGTATTTGTAAACAAGAATTATAGAAATGTGTATATTGTATGTTTAATAATTATTCTATCATTATGCTTGTAAAAGCTCAAAAAACATGTCATACAATGATGATGGGGTCCCATAGAACCTGCTACAGAAGTATCATAAGACATACTGTAAGCACCAAAATGAAAATACAAACTTTTTGTGATGTCAGAATATGTTTTTAAACCTAGTAGTGGCAATTGTTTTTTCTATTGATGAAGTTGGCAAACTTCTAGCCTGCTCAAAACCCACAACCTGCTCCCTTGACCCCATTAGGGATGTAGCGAACTGTTCGCCGGCGAACTAGTTCGCGCGAACTTCGACTGTTCGCGTCCGCCGCAAGTTCGCGAACGTCGCGTGACGTTCGCCAATAGGCGTTCGCGTCAAAATCGTTCGACCATTCGATCGAGCGATTTTCGTTCGAATCGAACGATCGAAGCCATTGGATTGAATGAAATCATTCGATCCAATGGCTTCGATCGTTCGATTCGAACGGAAATCGCTCGATCGAACGATTAAAACCTTCGATCGTTCGAATCGAACGATTTTCGGATGTTCGAAGTTCGCGAACTGTTCGCGAACTGTTCGCATTTTTTGCCGGTGTTCGCGAACGGCGTTCGCGAACACATAGTTGGCGGTTAGCTACATCCCTAGACCCCATACCCTCTAACCTCCTTCATTCAATCTCTGATACACACTTCTGCACTTACCCACCTTTTACTCACTACTTATACTTTTTCATCTTTATACAAAAAAGCACTAATCACTCCTATCCTCCTATACTCAAAAAACCTTCTTGTGATCCCAGCTCTCCTGCCAAGGAGTTATCTTATCTTAAAGTTGCTTTCTCTAACTACTTCTACTATGTTCCCTCTCTCCGTGAGAGTTCCTCAAGCCTCTGTTCTATGCCCTCTGCTGTTCTCACTCTATACTACTTTGCTAGGAAAACATATTCAGTTGTTTGGACTTCAGTATCACCTTTATGCTGATGATACCCAACTCTACTTGTCTACTCCTGACTTCTTGCCTTCTGTCTTTTCCCAAGTTACAGACTGTCTTTGTGCTGTCTTCTCTTGGATGTCTCAGCACCACCTGAAACTGAATCCATTATCTCCCGCTTGATTACTGCAACCTACTCCTCGCAGGTATTCCAACAAGTCACCTTTCATAACTCCAGTCTGTTCTAAATGCTGCCGCTAGACTCATTCATCTATCTCACAGGTCATCAGCTGCTCCCATATGCATGTCCCTTCACTGGCTCCCAATCTCCTCTAGAATCAAATTCAAACTACTCACACTTACATTCAAGGTCCTAAACAGTGACCCCCCCCTTACATTTCATCTCTGATCTCAAAATACACTCCTTCAAGCAACCTTTGCTCTGCTTCTGACCATCACCTCTCTTCTGCTCTCATCACATTCTCCTCTTCAAGACATTTATCGGGCCTCTGCTTTTCTCTGGAACTCTGTTCCTCAAGCTGTCAGACTTTCTATTTCTTTTCAAACTTTAAATGCTCTCTGAAGACCCACCTGTTAGGGAAGCTTATTCAATGTACCTTAATTAATCAGTCATTCAGTGCTGAATCATAAATTACAAATTTGTTTCTAAAATCCTAATGTCTCAATTGTATCCTAACCTCTAGTTGTCAACTCTCACGAGTAGGGCCCTCTAATACCGTTGTACTCTGTAAACTGTTGTTTGTCATTCAAAATTTTTCCCTGTTTGTTATAAACTAAGGCAAAGCACTGCGTAACCTGTCAGCGCTATATAAATAAATCATGATGATCTTGTACAAAACAGGGAAATAGCTGAAATTCTAAAGCAAAGCCACATTCTACCGGTTCCTACAAATACAATCAAAACAAATCAGGAACTAACTGAGAAATTTTGAATTCAAAAAAACAAGGAGGCAGGTGCCATTTTGTTATTAAAGCAAGCTTTGCATCATGTCAAAATCTTGTTGATGTGCCAGAATGGGGCACATGTGTAGCACAGGCTACACAATTAGATGGTGAAAAGGGAGGAGGAGAAGTGCAGAATTTAAAGTAATTTCTTGCCCTGCCTTTATGCCTAAGGCATAAAGGATGTGTAGGCAATATATGATTGACAGCTGAAAATCTTAAACAATTTTATAACAGGTTGTTTTAATAAAAAAAATAATTTGGGTTTCATGTTTAATTTGAAAAGGACTTGTATTATACAGCTGTTTATGTCTGGGTTACATGACCTCTTTATTAGAGTATTATTAGACTGTTATTGTAAATGCCAGAAACAGAATGTGACTTTAATTTTAATTTCCATTTGTCCCTATTCAGTGCTACAAATAACAAAATTCATAAATATTTCCAATTTAAAAAGAGGCAAAAGTATGTTCAACACAGAAATTATTTATTGAACTAGTGGTAAAAAAAAAACTTATGGTGGCTATACACAAAAAGATCCAGTTGTTTGGCAAGGTCGCCCACTTTGGCGTGGGCAATATTGGGTTGATCTGATCGTGGACCCTAGGGCTCAATGATCGATCACAACGCTGGTAATGCAGGCGGTCAGACCAAGGACCACATTAATGAATCCTACTCCTACAACCAGATATAGTCCGTTGGAGGGCCCCATACACTGGCCAATAAGCTGCCTACTTTGTCTGAAACGTTTCTCGGCCCATGTATGGTCACTTTAAGAATATATAAGGAATCAAAGATTGGTTATTCAGGTTTCATATATTTATGCTAATTCAGTGTTTGTTGACTTGAAATAATCTTACTTAATATACCACCACATGTACTTTATTAACCATAATTTATAATTAAAAGGATGATCAGTCACTCTGATACAGGTATGGGATCCATTATTCTGGAAACTCATTATCAATAAAGCTCAAAATTGTGGGAAGGCTATTTCTCATACATTCTATTTTACTACTATAATTCCAATTTTTAAAAATGATTCAAAACTATCCTATTGGGTTTATTTAATGTTTAAAAGTAGACAAGCAATGACGATTGAAATAACAGAAAGATCAACTCCAGTTGCCAAGCATTCTGGATAATAGTCCTATAAGCGTGTTATAAAGTTGCATCAAACCATTTATGTAACATTTCAGTTAATCCCAAGACAATGTACTGTATATTTTATCAAATGAATGACTAATGCAGGTTATGATAAGGCAAATCTAAACACAAGTTTAAACTCTTTTGCTGGGTAAATTTGCTAGATAATTCTGATACAATATTTGATTTGTCCAATAATATTTCCTCTTGGGGCTATGCAAACAAGATACTAACCACTAAATATGCTAATTTACTTCTCTATACACTGCTATTTAAATTGAGAGCATGTTTATGCCTTAAAGCCATTTGGGATAATGACATCTTCTTATGACCATTCAAAAGCAAGTTATGATATTCATTTCGGCAATTTAGCTAGATAACATTTCCTATTGGCCACGTTTGCATTTCATTGAGCTTTCACAGTTCTTGTGATACATATTTGAGCTGTAATATAGTATTTTGGAAGTCAGATACCAGAAATTTACATTTTTAAAATGCTGTTATATATGCATTAGATGAGGGAAGGGGGAAATAGGAATATTGTCCAAGGTCGAAAATAATAAAATAAATCTGTGAGTGCCAGAGGCATCAACAAACACACTGGAAAACACAGTGACCTTCCTGACATTCAAGGTTAAAACATCTCCATGTGAATTCAAATAACTTCATGCTAACAGATAAGACATCAGATGTATCCTAATTAACATTTGTATTGTGTAACAAAGATACATAAACACATTCAGGTTCCAGATCTTGAACGATGCATGCAGACCAACAAGATAAGATGATAATGTTTTCACATCGAAGGAGACAATGGTGGGTAATATTTGGGGAAAAGCCAAGTTTTATTTGCTTTGTAGCAGACCCCTTGCGAGCACAGATACGAGATATAGCGGATATACAGTGTGTAAGGTGCAAGAAAACTTGTAAACCATGAGTGGGGTTTTGGGTGGATGCTGCTGTTCACTTAGATTTACTAAAATTTTAATTTCCTTTTTTTATCACAAATCATATTTTTTTAATTTTAGTTTTTCTTTTCTTCTTTCTCAAACACTAAAAATGTGAGATTTATTAAGGGTTGAGTTGTGTTTTCCATGAAAAATTCAAGTTTTTGAGGCTACTTTTTACAAAAACTCGATTTTTCCAAATTCTTTATACATATATATCTAAAACCTGTTGAGGTCATAATTACATAGTTACATAGTTAAATTGGGTTGACAAAAAGACAAAGTCCATCAAGTTCAACCCCTCCAAAGGAAAACCCAGCATCCATACACACACCCCTCCCTACTTTCACATAAATTATTTATACCCATATCTATACTAACTATAGAGCTTAGTATCACAATAGCCTTTGATATTATGTCTGTCCAAAAAATCATCCAAGTCACTCTTATAGTGATTAACTGAATCAGCATCACAACATCACCCGGCAGTGCATTCCACAACCTCACTGTCCTGACTGTGAAGAACCCCCTACGTTGCTTCAAATGAAAGTTCTTTTCTTCTAGTCTAAAGGGGAGGCCTCTGGTACGGTGATCCACTTTATGGGTAAAAAGGTCCCCTGTTATTTGTCTATAATGTCCTCTAATGTACTTGTAAAGTGTAATCATGTCCCCTCGCAATCGCCTTTTTTTTAGAGAAAACAACCCCAACCTTGACAGTCTCCCCTCATAATTTAACTCTTTCCTCCCTCTAACCAATTTAGTTGCACGTCTCATGTAGAGGTCCCTTTAACCATTTGAACATTTTAATAGCCTTTGATTCACCTTTACCTTAACGTTTAGCATGTTTTTGATGACAAATTCAAGCAACTTTCAATTTGGCCCTCAGTTTTTCTTTTTTATCATTTTTGAATTATTTGCCTTTTTTTCTGATGCTTTCCATCTTTCAAATGGGGGTCACCGACCCCATCTAAAAAATGCTCTGTTATTGCTACTTTTTATTACTCATCTTTCTATTCAGGCCTCTCCTATTCATATTCCAGTCACTTATTCAAATCAGTACATGGTTGCTAGGGTAATTTGGACTCTAATAACAAGATGGCTGAAATTGCAAACTGGAGAGCTGCTGAATAAAAAACCAAATAACTCAAAAACCACAAATAGTAACAAATTAAAACCCATTGTGAATTGTTTCAAAATATCACTCTCTACATCATACTAAAAATGAAAAAATGAAGGTGAACAATCCCTTTCAATTTGTTCCCAATGCCAAGGAATCGCTAGAGCTGACCATGCATATATAGATCTCTCCTACAGACATTTGTCATTGCCTGTTGGACAAAATGCCATCCTTCCCATCCTATACCTGGTTGGAGCTTGGTCTGATATTGACTTGTTTGGCTGGAATATTCCATTGATTCAGATAGGCTACTAATGTAATCCAACACGCAGGGTAGCCAAACAATTACCAAATCTAAACAAGATCCCCTTATTTATCAACATCACCAAAGGAGAATATCTTAGTGCATATGGCCAACTTAAGTATTCCATTGTTCACCATGAAAAAATTCATGTATGCAAAAAAAAAACTTAAAAAACCTCATATAATGTACCTTAGAAAACAAACATTGATTTTTTGTCATCTGCAGTGGGCAATTTTATTTACTTCTGCTCAAGGAGAAATGCTGTAGGAAAAGTCCTGGGCACAGAAGGCCATACTTGGCTTGTTATGAAGCTCATCATTAACTGCTGCCCCATTCATCAAAGGTCAGAAATGGAGTATAGTATTAGTATTAGTTTGTTCTTGAGAATTTGTCCTCACCCTGACACACCTGTTGAAACAAATAAGAAAAAGTATAGCATTTTATGTCTGCAACTTACATGTGTCTTTTAAAGAATATACAGGTATGGGATCTGTTATCCGGAAAACCATTATCCAGAAAGCTCCGAATTATGGATTTTTTAAAAAAAAAAAAAAAATCCTTTTTCTCTGTAATAATAAAACAGTACCTTGTAAAACTACAATTTAATTAATCCTTATTGGAAGCAAAACCAGCCTATTGGTTTTATTTAGGGGCAGATTTATCAAGGGTCAAAGTGAATTTGAGGGAATTTTCGAAGTAAGAAAATTCTAAATTCAAAGTAATTTTTTGGATACTTTGACCATCGAATAGGATACTACGACTTCGAATTTACTTCGACTTCGATTCAAAGTAAAAATCGTTCGACTATTCGACCATTCGATAATCTAAGTACTGTCTCTTTAAAAAATCTTCGACTTCAATACTTCGCCAACTTAAACCTGCCGAATTGCTGTTTAGCCTATGGGGGACCTCCTGTGTGTTTATCTAAGTTTTTTAACTTAAAATCGTTTTTTACATTTTTTTAACTTAAAATCGCTCTAAACTTTTGATTCGTAGTATGATCGGAGTACGAGGATTCTATTTGATGGTCGGTTTTCAAAGTTTTTTCTACTTCGAAATTCGACCCTTGATAAATTTGCCCCTTAATGTTTATATGATTTTCTAGTAGCCTTAGAGGACCATTTATTAAATGTCGAATTTCGAATTTATGTGAGTTTTTTCTAACTCAAATGAATTTGAATATACCCGAAATTCGATTGGGAGCTTATTTAAGAAATAAAATCAAAAAAATCTAAAACTCAAATGAATATTACCGATCCGAAAACTTGAATCAAATACATGACTTATACATGAACTCAGCAGGTTTTAGTTGGCGAATAGTCGAATTAGAATTATTCCCAAGGTATAGGTCTGATAAGTCTCGAAATTCGAATACAAATTAAAATTTAAATTGAGTTGAATTGGATAATTCACAATTCGAATTTGAGAGTTTTGACCAAAAAAAAAAATTAGAAAATTCTAATTTGAATTTAATACGCAACCCTTAATAAATCTGCCCCTTAAAGTAAGTAGATCCAAATTATGGAAAGTTCCATTATTTGGAAGACCCCAGTTCCAAAGCATTCTGGATAACAGGTTCCATACCTGTATAGTTAGAATATATTTTTTGTGCAGAAGTTCTATGTCTAGTAAACATCCATTGAACAGTATACAGTGCAGTATTATGCAGATAATTTCATTTATTCACAATAAATGGAACAACCCTTCCAATTTGCTGGGTATTTCATTTATTCACATTGTTATGCATATTGCTGCCAAAAATGTTTGAGGTGCATTGGAGTAGAAATCAAGCTCAAAACATGATAAAAGAGACAGAATGTCTTACTTTCACTGGCACTTACTTCATTTTGAACTGCACGGCTAAGCAACTTTTCAATCGGTTTTCATTAATTATTTTTTTTTTTTATATTTTTATAGTTATTTGCCTTTTTCTGTTGACTCTTTGCAGCTTTCAAATGACTCCCTTCTAAAAAACAAATGCTCTGTAAGGCTACAAATGTATTGTTATTGTTACTTTTTATTACTGATCCTTCTATTCAGACCTTTCCTATTTATATCCCAGTCTCTTATTCAAATCAATGCATGGTTGCTAAGGTAATTTGAACCCTAGTTACCAGATTGCTTAAGATTCAAATTGAAGAGCTGCTGAATAAAAAGCTAAATAACTCAAAAAACACAAATAATAAAAAATGAAAACCAATTGCAAACTGTCTCAGAATATCACTCTCTACATCATACTAGGGGGCCGATTCACGAAGGGTCGAATATCGAGGGTTAATTAACCCTCGATATTCGACTAGGAACTAAAATCGTTCGAACGATTTAGCGCAAATCCTGCGATCGATCGTTCGAAGGATTTTTCATTCGATCGAACGATTAAATCCTTCGAATCGAACGATTCGAAGGATTTTAATCCAACGATCGAAGGAAAATCCTTCGATCAAAAAATCCCAGGCAAGCCTATGGGGACCTTCCCCATAGGCTAACATTGACTTCGGTAACTTTTAGCTGCCAAAGTAGGGGGTCGAAGTTTTTCTTAAAGAGACAGTACTTCGACTATCGAATGGTCGAATAGTCGAACGATTTTTAGTTCGAATCGTTTGATTCGAAGTCGAAGGTCGTAGTCGAAGGTCGAAGTAGCCCATTCGATGGTCGCAGTAGCCATAAAAAACTTCGAAATTCGAAGTTTTTTTAATTCGAACCCTTCACTCGAATTTAGTGAATCGGCCCCTAAAAGTTATCTCAAAGGTGAACAACCCCTTTAAGAGCTTGAAAAAAGCATTAAAAAGTTGGGTTTTTGTCTATCGTGGTCACCATGTTGGTTTTTCCAGGAAGCTTGACTGGTCCCTATGTGAACCCTAAATAGGTGCTGAAGAAAATACAATGATTTGTCTTTGTTGCTCAGGATAAAAAAATCACCATAACTATACAGGTATGGGATGCGTTATCTGGAAACCCATTATCCAGAAAGCTCAGAATTACAGAAAGGCAGTCTCCCATATACTCAATTGAATCCAAATAATCCAAATTTTTAAAAATGATTTTTTTTTCTCTGTATTAATAAAACAGTAGCTTGTACTTGATCCCAACTAAGTTATAATTAATCCTTATTGGAAGCAAAACCAGCCTATTGGGTTTATTTAATATTTACATGATTTTCTAGTAGACTTAAGGTATGGAGATTCTAATTATGGAAAGATCTGTCATCTGGAAACCAGGTCCCAAGCATTCTGGATAACAGACCCCATACCTGTACCAGAAATAAGCATAAAATACACTACAGTGTGCATTATTCCTTCGTGTACAGTAGTCAATTTCAGTAAATATTTGAACAAGGAGTAATAAACAAACTTACCAGGAATATAAACATTAGCAATAGGCAGGATAATAATAGGGAATAAAATACAAAGATTATCGAGTGAAAGAAAATAAAGGGTTATAAAATCTGCAATTAATATCAATCACCTTGCATGCCGCTGTTTTATAAAAGGAAATTGCAAATCTGTATTACTGTGTTAATCATTATTCTCTGTTATGTTCTGTATTTATCGTCATCTATTAGTGTGTTGTACCTAAAAGTTACACAGCTCTTTAACATAGTCTTATTTTGCGAATTCTAATTTATACCCTTATAAACAGCATGTCCTGACATCAGAATGTGCAGTTTATAAATTAAAGAGATATGCACTCTGACCAAGTACTGCACCCCCAGCCCCACACTCTAAACCATCTATCTCTATGTCCACTACCTGCCTCTCTCTTTTTCCTTTTAGGGGGCAGATTCACTAAAGGGCGAATTGGCTAACGCTAGCAACTTTTCGCCAGCGTTGCCACCCGCAATTCTATATCGAACTGAACCATCACTGGCATTCATTCGCACTCTATCGCCAGGCGACTTTTAGTTCTCGCAAACGATCATTACTCTGCAAATTCAGCGAAGTGTGGATTTTACTGAACGTTACCTCTTTCGCCAGAGTTGCCTTCGCCACCTCAGACCAGGCGAAGAGAGGCTAGATTTTCCTCAATCTTCTGTCACTTACATCATATCCTGTGTGCCAAAAATGCATTATAGTTCCAAAAAACGCTGGTGACCTTTTTTGAAGCGGAATTGCCTGCAAAGGCCCTGACTGATTTTTTTTGGGGTAACCGGTTTTCTCCAGACATTTCATAACATTTGGAACATTAATTTGACAGTGGGCTCATGTGTCGGGCATTATATTAACTCTCTTGTCTTTATTAAGGTTCCCTGGACATTTGTAATAAAAAGTGGTAACTTCAAGCATTTGCACCAACATTTATAATAAAGACGTCCATACAACTTCAAATTACCCACTGTATGCAAATTGACCTAAGCGGAAGATCGCCAGCGAATTTTCGCACAAATGAATGCTAGTGTATCTTTGCTATAAAATGCTTGCATAACTGAAGTAACGCTAGTGAAAAGTCGCCAGCGTTCGATGTCCTGGGACGAAACTTTGTATTTTACTGAGTTAGCGTATTCATCGCGCATTTGCGCCTGGCGAAGTTGTGCAAGGTATGGCGAATCGGTCGCTGGCGACAATTCAGCCTTTAGTGAATCTACCCCTAGGTCTTCTTATCTGCATTCCATGCTTTAACAGTTCTCCGGCTCCTTTCACATGCTGCTGAATCCAGTAAAGCTGTCCATGACATCACCAATGGGCAATAAGTGGAGCAGAAAGGAAGGAGCAAAACCATTGTTGCACTCTTACTGCCTTTATATAGATAGCACAGACTGAATATGCCCTGGCCTATGAACCCTTTGGCAGTGGCGAGCTGGGCCCCCCACAAATTTTCTGGGGGGGGCAACATACACTCACCCTCACCCGCCAACCGGGAAGTGGGTACTACCATGCAGGAGACCCCGGGATTCAGGACCCCTTGTACCCTGGACTCCTAGGGAGGGGACTGCTGTATGGTAGCACACCACTGCCCTTAGCATTCAAACATACAATATATTTGGTTTTACCAGTTTAGTCCAGCTAGAAGAATTAAAGATCTCTATGATTGATTGCTGTGGGAATGTGGCTATTGATAGGCAAATTTATTCGCCAGGTGTCAAAAAATTGGACACCGGCATCAAAAATGAGACGCCGGCGTCGTTTCGCAAATTTTTCAATGTTTCGCAAATTTTGCTGGAAATTCGCGAAAAACACCCGAAATACCCCAAATTCACCCATCACTAAATGTGTCTGATGCATAAATATATATATATATATATGTGTGCAATGTTCATAATATTTAGGGTTACATATTTAACATTCCACAGTGTTCCATCCTGATTTTGTTTTAACTTTTTCCTAATGCGCTTTTCTCAGCTTCTATGAAATACCGAATCTATGTGCAGAAAGTGCAATTTATTAAATGTCATGGATGGTTCATCTGACCAGTAGTTTGAGCAAGAAATTCATATCCCCATAATTCTGAAGGCTGAAAGGTTAATACATAACAGATGCCGGATTGAAGGAATCCATTACAGGCAGTGCTTTACAATCAATGAATTTCTATTATGAGCAATAGAGCCAATTTCTTTTAATCAATGTCCCCTTTGCTGGGATGGCTAAAAAGGAACGTATACACAGAGGATAAAAAGATTTATGGGGAGAAAAAGTTCATATAAACAGTTTTTTTTCTGGAAATGCATTATTAATGATAATTGGTGTTTAAGCCTAAAGAAATGTTATATTGATTTATAATTTTCACATGGTAATATACATAAATTAGTTAGATTGTAAATGAGTTAGTAGCTACATAAGTTTATGAAATCAGACCAGGTTTAACTTGTTAAAAGTAGGGATGCATCCTTTGTGAAAGATTCGGCTGAATACCGAACCGAATCCGAACCGGGAAGGGGAAAACATTTTTTACTTCCTTGTTTTGTGACAAAAAGTCACGTGATTTCTCTCCCCACTCCTAATTTACATATGCAAATTAGGATTTGGTTCGGCCAGGCAGAAGGATACGGCCGAATTGTTAAAAAGGCTGAATCCTGACCGAATCCCGACCGAATCCCGAACCGAATCCTGGATTCGGTGCATCCCTAATTATAAGACAAATAACTATTACACACAGAAACGAGAGAGAACAGGGTTTGCCATGAGACAGGGAACTGTCCCTTTCCAACAAACCTTTTGCCTAATTCTCTGTAAATTCACATTGGCCTTGAAAGATGATAGCTTCCTTATAAAAGGAAAGTATTAAGTTAAAGGGGTTGTTCACCCCTTTAATTTTTCTGATTATTTAAATAAAAAAAGCCTGACCAAACTATAATCCCTGGTTTGAGCTTTTTTATTATTAAAAAAGCACAATTTAATTGGTTTGAGTTAAAACCCAATAAAGTCCAGCAAAAACACAAGTTTTTTCCTGAATCGCTCTATTTTTTCTGCGCTTTTCCCAAAAAAAGCCATCTTTTGAATTTTTGCCTGAAACCCCTAAAAGGTTGGATTTTTCGGTGATTTCCAGCGCAGACCACAGAAACTTCAAAATTGGATAGGGACCTCTACCATTGACTTATACACAACCTAGGCAGGTATGAGATGGCGGATTTTCAGATTCTGTCTTTTTGCTGCATCAGGCTTTAATAGATCTTAAAAAATTAAAAATTCGAGCTGTGCTCCAAAAAAGTATGTACAGAGTGCAATTGGTTTTTATTTTTATTATTTCGGGTTATTTAGCTTTTTATTCAGCAGCTCTCCAGTTTGCAATTTCAGCAAACTGGTTGCTAGTGTTCAAATTACCCTAGCAACCATACACTTATTATAATAAGAGACTGGAATAAGAATAAGAGAGTGCCTGAATAGAAATATATCTATATATATCTATATATCTATATCTATATCTATATCTATATATATATATATATATATATATATATATATATATATCTATATATATATATATATATAGATATATCACCATCTCCTTCCACTAAAAATTGAAATATTTTGATTATCAGAAAGCAACGTAATATAATGAATAATGCGAGACTCCTCCATTTCATAAAGTTTCCAAGCCACTAATGGCCCTATTACTTGATTGGTCTTATTAACAGTGAGTAGGTGGGTAACATTCCTGTGCACCTACTGTGATTCATATGTCAGAATAAGCAGATTTACTTCTGGAAACTCCTACACACACACATCAGCTTTGAATCACTCTAGGATTTAAATATATTGAGCTGGCATTGATGCATACGCCTGCAGTATAATAACACAGTAACACATTGTGAAACAAACACACTGAAACACTACGGCCATCAGGTGTTAAACTGAATGTTCTGACCATTATAAATAAGAAAACTCTAAATTACTCTCTGTAGGTTTGAGTTAATACATGATGACAGTTATAGTTGTTCTTAAATGCTACGCAGAGTCGACAATACATCCCTCATTCCTAAAAAATAAAGTGAAATATAAAATGTCTATATCTATAAATGTGTTTGTATCCAGCTCCATCTGAAAAGCACTTTGGATGACAAGTGAAAACAAGTGAAAATTCTGATGAATTCGATTTCAAGTAACTGGTAGGGATGTAGCGAACCGCCGACAATGTGTTCGCGAACGCCGTTCGCGAACACCGGCAAAAAATGCGAACAGTTCGCAAACAGTTCGCGAACTTCGAACATCCGAAAATCGTTGATTTCATTCAATCCAATGGCTTCGATCGTTCGATTCGAACGAAAATCGTTCAATTTTAGCGATCGAATGGTTGAATGGTCGAACGATTTTGACGCGAACGCCTATTGGCGAACGTCGCGCGACGTTCGCGAACTTGCGGCGGACGCGAACAGTCGAAGTTCGCGCGAACTAGTTCGCCGGCGAACAGTTCGCTACATCCCTAGTAACTGGTGATATCTTGTGTTGGGTTTTTTAGGTCTATTCCCTCATTATATTTACTGTTTTTATTAACAATTTTACAGTTTTACAAATCATTTCTTACAGGAACTTGAAGAGGGGATGAGGAGGAGGAGAAAGGAGGAGTACTGGCATTGTTCCTTAATAAGGTAAATCCTAGATCAGATTATACATTTAGTTCAGTTTTTGTTACTGAGATTCCTTGTTCATATTTTGTGCAGTTTTCATCATGTTTTCCCCTTATTGGCCTGAGCTGGTTTTGGGTGAATGTTCGTTTATATAGTTGAATGTGTTCTACTTCATTTATTTCCTTTTGTGTCGGTAGATTTTTTTTCCAGTTTTTTTGCTATTAGGCTTCTGCCTGCTAGAAGTATTTTCATAATTATTTTTTTGGAGCCTGTGACCCCTTGATGTATATCATAGCCAAGCAGAGCCACTGTAGGTTGTAGTGTGATGTGTATATCTGTGGCTTCCCCTATAAGTCGGTTCACACAGTCCCAGTATTTTTTTTTGCGATTGGGCATGCCCACCATATGTGCAACAGGGTGCCCACCTCCTGCTGGCATCTCTAGCACAGGTTCGACCTCATGATATTTAATTTTATTGAAATTTGAAAAATTTCTTTTTTTTTTACGCAAAGAAATGGAAGGAAAAATGCTACAATCATGTAACGCTAATCTGGGCTATCCAGACCACAGATAGTTAATGTCCAGCTAAATGGTAATGAGCATGGGTTACATTGGACTCACACATCAGGATCAGGGCCTTCAAGAAGTGGAACCTGTCCCTTTAAGGTGTAGTGCAACTACAACACACAGGCTACTGTACATAAAAATAGATTGATTGGACGCCAGGAGGTTCTTATGATGGAACAAGAGGGGATTTATTAGCATAAGCAATGACCACAGGTTTAATCACGCAGGTAGGGTTGCCACCTGGCCATCATTTTACCGGCCTGGCCGGTAAAAATTATGGTTGATCCCAATATCATTAATAGAGAAAAATTATAAATATATAGGAAGGCCGGTATTTTTTTCCAGAAAAGGTGGCAACCCTACGTGCATGCCAAGCTAGATTTGAATGACAAAATAGATATTTGTGCCAGAAAGTAAGATTTTATAGTAAAGGATTCATTATTTCCACAAAATGAAAGCTCAGTTTCACAAAACAGATAAAATATCCATTCTCAGAAGCAATACTGTCAGTCGCATTACTGAACCAATAAGAACAAAGCTTATTGTCATATAACAAAAAAGATGAAAAGTTGTTAGTAGTGATGGGTGAATTTATTAGTCAGGCGCCAATTTGCGGAGAGTTCCCACGATTCGCTGCCGGCGAATAAATTCGCGAAACTGCCACAAAAATTTACATTAAAAAAATGGATGCCAGCATAACAAAAAAAATGACGCTGGCGTCAAAAAAAAGAGATGCCGCCGCCTTCTCGCAAATTTTTCACAGTTTTGCGAATTTCTAGGCGAATCGAAACTCCCAAAATTCGCCCGTCACTAGTTGTTAGCTCTGCTCCACATGGCTGCATCATCCCTAAGGCATAGAAAATAGAGACTTAGCACATGGCAGCTCTGCTTTATAGAGAAATTGCACAACAGTGACATCTTCTGGGCAAATCTGGAATCTGCCAGGGCATACTTCACTAGGCAAAAGAACTCACTCCCCCTACCATATACAATTTAAGTCCAACACTTAGCTGGCCACACCAGGGGATTTCCAACCATGTGGGGATTTTGAGACCATAGGGGAACGTAACCCTATGGACCCCCTACACAAAAACTAAAAGTTAATTCAAAGATTTAAGATTTAAGAATCTTAAATGAGTCTTGTTATTTAAGATAAGGTTCCGATAGGTAAAACTACCAACACCCTCTACATTCAAGGTCTACTGACACTACAAATTACCAACATTTTCCTAACTTTATGTTTGCTGCTTACGTTCTTCTAAGGGGGAGATATATGACAATGTTCAATATGCTCAATTAATTTATAGTTTTAAATGTGCTATGCCTATTCTTTAATTATGAAGAATCTTTATTTTTGTTCAATGTTCTAATGAGAATTTAACTCTGTAAAAACAAACCCTTTCCTTTCTGCCAGCTCCTACCTGTGTCTTGGGTATACAGATGAGGAATTGGTAATTATAGAGAGAGATTAACTGAGTTTAACTCCTCCTTACACATACTCTGCAGAACAAATTTTTGTTTAATTGTAAACTGAAAGTGCTTTCAGTGTCACTGTTCTGCTTTATTTCGTATGACAATGTTGTAAACTATAGAAAGGCTTCTTGAAGTCTTATGGAAGAGCACTTCTAGGCCATCTGAAGTGTGAGGGACATGATTATAGTTGTTAGTTGTGTAGGATTATATTGTATAGGGCATTATTGCACTCTTTTACAATTTTTTTTTGGGTGAAAAATACAGAACTTTGTCTCTGAAAATTACCATAGTCATCTTGTTTAGTTCTGACTGAGGCAAGGTCCTCCTGGCAGAGGTGCTCCAATCATACATTCCCTAAGCCAAGCATAATCTTTTAACACTTTTCCTGTTCTAAATAAAATCCCTTCAAAATCAGAAAATGTCAAAGATGAAAAGGCTAAACACTGCTCATTTGCAAACCCAAAACTTAAAATACGTCTGCCTAAATTGAAAGACATTAAATATACATGATTTCACAGAGAAAAAAAAGTTTTAAACATGGTACTAATCACAACCTAAACTCCATGTTCACATCACTTGACAAAATCCAGCAATCAGATCCGGCATTCTCGCTGAATATATTTGCATTTTATCCTGTATCGCAAACAGTGACATGATAATAAATACTGGAATCATTTTAATAGTCTCATTCAAAAGATCTTCCTCAATGAATAACAGGGTAAGACACTTTCTCAACTGATATAAAAAGAGAAAAGAACAATAGAAGTCTTCAGAGTGACTTCATGATCAATGAAAAGACAGCATTTTCACAATCTGCCCTTGTAATTCTTTTCTCTAATGGGAAGATTTATCTAAAATCAGTAAAACTACCCCCCCCAGTTTTATTATTATTGGTTCCAACTTATATTAATATGCATGAGAATCCCCCCTAACACATACTGTATATTTCAAATAGGTGACCACTAACATATCAGCAGAATTTAAGATTTCTTTTCCACCCTTTCACCTGGATCCAATATGCAATAATTTTGCTCATATTTAAGAATGTGAAAGGGAATTAAAAGTAAATGTTGAGATAACTCTTAATTATTACTAGTACTATATGGAATTTTTTGCTTAGAAAAGTTTCAGGAGTAGTTACAGAAAGAAGTAGTGAGTTGAAAAACTTATGGAAAGTTCTATGCAGGTGGAGCATAAGAGAAGATATAAAAGCAGATAGGTCACCCTGCTACAGGTAGGTGTGTATTATGGGAATTTTCAATAGAAGCCAGCTAGCAGGCAAATGTGAGAGACAGAGGCTTAGTTTGCACAGGTTAGCTTGGAAATCGCAAACTGTAGCAACATGAGACAGGCTAGAAAATTAGAATGGGCTACAGTTGCTTCCTGGTGGGTACTTCGCCAGTTAAGGATGGAGTAAGCAGGACAGTGTAGGGTTATACCCAGTGTAGTGTTAGGGTGCTTTAAGCAAAGAGAAAATCCAAGTGGAGTAAGGCCTATTTCCAAGTAAAGCAGTAGCTTAATTTTTGATAAATTAAAAAGGCTTCATTAGGACATGCATAGGCCTAATGCGTTTCATGCTTGTATGCAGGGGCGAGCCTGGCCCCTCCACCACCTGAGGCAGCAGCAGAAAAAGTGCCCACACAGGCATGGAAAACGTTAGACCTATGCATGTCCTAACAAAGCCTTTTTAATTTATCAAGAATTTAGCTACTGCTTTACTTGGAAATGGGCCTCACTGCACTTGGATTTTTTGCATATTGATTGGTAACGCTTGGACTGGCGGTTGTCCTGGTGAGAAACCATTTTATTCATTTTACTATTTTTTCATTTATTTTTTCAGTTTCTTTATTTCCGGACTATTTGTTTATTGATTTTGTTTTTGGTTAGAGCCATACACCAGCATTTGTGTGTTCAATTGGCATTGAGGGTACTTTTTTAAGATTACAACTCCTACTACCCTCGTGATGATTTATATTTAAAATGTGGAAAAGCACCGTTTAATAGCGTGGGGCTGGTAATATGTGGGTACCATACATAGGTTACAAGGGTATTCCCCATTTCATACATGGCAAAAAACAGGTATAAAAACCAGGGTCTAATATATATTCAACTCAAAAAAAATTCAATAAAAGCATTTTCATAAATGTGAAAAAAAATTAGTAACTGAGCAAAGGAAAAAAACAACTTGACCTTTCCTTAGGAAAGGGAAATACTAGTCAGTATTTTATAATATGGGGGTGCTGAATTGAAAGGGTCAAGCACAGTGAGGGTGCATTGTATGTAGGAATCTGCAATACAATTGAAAGGCTAACCTTTTCACTAGTTTTATTACAGAAATTTTAATTTTAGACTATATTTGTTTTTCAATGTCTCCATTTTTATAGAACCGCAGATGTGTGATCTAGAACTCATTTAATGTTTTATACATTCTCTCTTAAATACTGTAAGTGATATGGTGCAGTTGCAAAGACTGGGGGAGCTTAGGTTTGAATACTGTATAGTAGTGGAAAAATGAAAATTGGGAAAGTACTGTAAGTTCAGGGAGTCTTATATCAGTACAAGGTATTGTTTTTCCTTAGAGGATCCTTGATCTGGCCTGGACGGTTATGTATATAAACAAATCAAGTTTTTCATGGACAAATAAAAAAACTTTTACTTTGGTAATCTACTAACATGGCCAATGTTTGGTCCATTCCTGTATTTCTAATAGGGATGAATCCAGGATTCAGTGCTGGATTTTCAGCAGGATTTGGATTCAGCTGAATCTTTCTGCCAGGCCGAACCGAATCCTAATTTGAATATGCAAATTAGGGGTGGGGAGGGAAATTGCATGACTTTTTCTCACAAAACAAGGAAGTAAGGAATGTCTTCCCCTTCCCACCCCTAATTTGCATATGCAAATTAGGATTTTGTTCGGTATTCAGCTGAATCTTTCTATTCGGGGGTTCAGCCCAATCCAAAATAGTAGATTCGTTACATCCCTAATTACTAATCATTACATTAATGGGCACATTCATTGAAATGATGCAATCTCCATTCCAAATGTTATGGAGTTCAGTAATTCATTGCATCCAAGCAGCTAACTTTTACTGCTAACATTCTAATTGGCTGCTATTAGGGTTTCCATCTTTTGGCTTCTATAATTCCAGCTGGAGGGGAAAGGTATATGAGGGGGAAGGTCTACATTGTGAGAAGTAGGGATGCACAGAATTCACTTTTTTGGATTCGGCCGAACCCCCGAATCCTTTTGGACGAATACCGAACCGAATCCGAACCCTAATTTGCATATGCAAATTAGGGGTGGGAAGGGGAAAACATTTTTTACTTCCTTGTTTTGTGACAAAAAGTCACGTGATTTCTCTCCCCACCCCTAATTTACATATGCAAATTAGGATTCGGATTCAGTTCGGCCAGGCAAAAGGATTCGGCCGAATCCGAATCCTGCTTAAAAAGGCCGAATCCTGAACGAATCCCGAACCGAATCCTGGATTCGGTGCATCCCTAGTGAGAAGGCAGGTGCATGTTTTAATGGGCATGATGCAAATGGGGTGTAGTCATTACATCCCAGACCAAATCAGAAAGAAAATTAAAGGAACAGTAACACCAGAAAATGAAAGTTTTTAAAGGAATGACAATATAATGTACTGTTGTGCTTCATTGCTAAAACTGGTGTGTTTGCTTCAGAAACTGTACTATAGTTTATATAAACAAGCTGCTGTGTATCCATAGGACAGCCATTCAAGCACAGAATATGTAGTAGATAACAGATAAGCTCTGAAGAATCCCATTGTATACTACAGAGCTTATCTGTTATCTGCTGTGTATCCTGTGCCTTTTCTCCCTTTTCAGCTTTGAATAACTGCCCCCATGGATACACAACAGCTTGTTTATATAAACTATTGTAGTCTTTTTGCAACAAACACATCCGTTTTACCAGTGCAAAGCAACAATACTTTATGTTTTCATTACTTTAAAAGACTTTACTTTTTTTGGTTTTACTGTTCATTTAATGAGTAGGGCAGGTGTCTGTAAAATAGAGGAGGATTTACAACAGGGAACTGGTGACCAATCAGAGGCGTTGGCTGTTATATATACTGGCTAGGGTAATGAAATACTTGACTGGTGGCAACCCTAGCTGCTATGATCTAGCAAACCAAGCAAAAATATCATATTTCAAACAAACCAAAAACAAATAAATACCATAGATGCCAAGATTATCTACATGCTTCAGGATCGACTGCAAGTTCTTTCTGTGGTGGCTTGAAGATTCATTTTTGAATATGTGCTAGGTACAGGTATGGAATCTGTTATCTAGAAAGTTTCGAATTATGGAAAGGCCGTCTCCCATAGACTCAATTTTATCCAAATAATCCAAATTTTTAAAACTATTTCCTTTTTCTCTGTAATAATAAAACAGTAACTTGTACTTGATCCAAACTAAGATATAATTAATCCTAATTGGAAGAAAAACCAGCTTATTGGGTTTATTTAATGCAGTGATTCCCAGCCAATAGCTCGTGAGCAACATCTTGCTCTCTGACCCCTTGGATGTTGCTCTTAGTGGCCTCAAAGCAGGTGTTTATTTTTGAATTCCAGGTTTGATGGCAAGTTTTGATTGTATAAAAACCAGGTGCACTGCCAAGCAGAGCCTCAATGTAGGTTGACAATCCAAATAGGGGCTACCAAATGGCCAATCACAGCACTTATTTGGCACCCCAAAAAAATGTTTCATGCTAGTGTTGCTCCCCAACTCCTTTTATTTATGAATGTGGCTCACGGGTTCAAAAGGTTGTAGATCCCTGATTAATATTTACATGATTTTCTAGTAGTAGGTATGAAGATCCAAATTACAGAAAGACCCATTATCCAGAAAGCCCCAGGTCTTGAGCATTTTGGATAATAGGTACCAATACCTTTTCTCTATAATGCTAATAAATGTCAATCTATCTCAAATGCATTTTTGCCTTTTAAACAAATGAGGACAATACATTTTATTCTGGAAGAAGGCAAAACATTATAATAGCCAGGCCTAGTAAAACATGATAACAAATACCAGCATAACATATTTGTAGATCTTATTAAGCATATCCGCTTTCTATTAACACTGCTAAAATGGACATTGACCTTCTTATCTCCAGCAAGGCAGGCTGCAAGCGAGTGGGGGCCTCTTCTTTGTGCTATAAATATACTGGAAGAAATTACTTGTATACTGCACATTAGTAAACTATACCAGACCTGTCTAAAATGTAATTTATGTAAATGAAACATTTTACGGTGTGCTTCACATAACACATACACATTATACTGCACAAATAAATATATTATGTACAGTGCCAGGCATAATGATTCCTTTTTCCCCTCTACTTAAAGTGCAGATGTCGTTCAAATATTACTTGTCAAAGGCTTATTATATTGTGCCTATAATATATCAGTGAAATTACTTTAATTTGTAATTATGGTGATTAAAATTGATTAATGCATAAATAAAAGTAAAAGTTCTGAGGTCATTCTATATTAAATTGACACTAGAGAGCTGTATGTTAATGAACTAATGATCTTAGCTCATAATGTTAGTGACCCATCAGTCTCTGAGTGCTCTGCCTCATACATATATGGTGTGAACTAGATATTCTTATATAAGAGTTAAGGTAATATCAATAAGACGCACAGGTAATATTTTCACACGATATTCGGTGCGTGTATGGTGGGAAAAGAGCCGATCAGCAGAAGACTTGGATATCGGTCGGCTCGTCGATCGGGCTGGATGGAAAATTTTGATTGGGTGCCTTTGAAGGAACCCACGCATCAGCCATTGTTAGGGCTGAACCATCATATACAGGTAGAATTCTATTGTTTCTTCCTGTATATTTGACGATTCAGCTCTACCCGTGTGTATTGAAACAAACAATCTTTCTTGGAAAAGTCTTTTCCAAGAAATATCGTAAATGTTACGTCTATGGCCACCTTAAGTGGGTCACAGCAAGCCCTAGCTATTTAAAGGTAAGGTTTAGATATTTTTTTCAATACAATTTTCAAACATGTTGGGACGGTGTGTAAAATATAAACAAAAATGCAAAGATTTGCAAATCTTTTAAGCCCCATATTTAATGGCAGAATATGTACAATGACAATGGGGCATATTTATCAAGTGTCGAATTTAGAGTTTATGGGAATTTAGAAAAACTCCCATAAACTCCAAATTTGACAAAAATATGACCAATCGAAATTTATTTAAAAATTAGAATGTTTTACATTCGAAAAAAACCCCACCAAGACAAATTAAACTTTAAAATCGCAAAGTCTTTATTAATAAAGAACTTACCAAAACTATGCTTGCGTTCCTCTTCAGAAAGTGATCGGGCAATCCATTGTGTGGTGCTAGGTTTCTCCTCCCTGCCTTCCTTATAGTAGATAGCCAGGAAGGAGAAATCGAGTGCTGCGCGATGGATCGTCGCCTTGTTGCCTTTTTGCCTTTTCTGAAGAGGAGGAAGCAGAGTTTTGGTAAGTTATTTCTTAATAAAGGCTTTGAGATTTTAAAGTTTAATTTGTCTTGGTGGGTTTTTTTTCGAATGTAAAACTTGGTGGGTTTTTTTCTATGTATAGAAACAAATTTGAAAACTTTTTTTTTGATCTTACTGGTCCTTTAAACCTTGAATTTATCTGGTCAATGTTTTTAAGAGGAAAACTTTTTTTTAATTTTTAGATATTTATTATACCCCAAACGGCTAAAGAATCCAAAAATACCAAACCTTTCAAGGTCATGTAAGAAGTCAATGGCAGATGTTCCTGAAGTTTCTTTACATTGTGATCTGCTCTGGATAATCAGATAAAGGACCAGTTCCAATTCAGTGAGAAAAAGTTATCTTGTGGTTTATCATGTGAAAACTCATGGATGAGATTCAATTTGAGGAGAAAAACTTTTCTACAAATTTTTTTTCCTATTGACTTCAACAGAGTTTTCATGTGATGAGATACGTTTTTCGCCACGTTAAGGGCTGAATTGGGAACTCATTTGGTGAGTAGGGCTCATCTCTTTAGCTGGGAGGAGGGATTAGTGCGGATAGGAGGCAGGCTGTGGGGATGGATGCACTAGTTATAACAAATTTACCGGCAAGTACATTTCCAATAAATTTGTACCGTCTAGGTAAGTGAAATACCGGCCAGGTGGCAAACCTATGTATGACGGGCAGTTACAGTAAAACTCCAGCTTTGTGGCTTTCAGAAACAGAATAAAAGCAGACACAAAAGAATCACAACAAGGCCAAATTGTATTTGTTGGTTTATATTACTACAATGTTTTACAGACTGTAATACCCAAAACTCGCAACTGTTTATTGCAACTGAACTGTGCAAATTCTACACACAGTATTATTCTGACACAGTTCCCATCATTATTTACATTATTTAATTACACATTACCCACTGTCTGTATACCTCGAATATTTATTTACGGTTTTTATGATACAGTTATCATCATAGGCATTAAACCGTTTGACACTTATGAGAATTAAAAACACTGCATAATTTCAGCATGCCTTTGTCTAATTATAATGATTTACTATAATCATTTGGAATAAAGGACCTTATTAAATAATGCATTAATTTGTTTTCTTATCTCTGTTGAGGCCATCGTCATTACATTTGAGTTCATGTTTTATTGTTGCTTTTCTGTGCAGAGCAATCCACCTAATTAATTTAACTGCAATTTTAAATTTCATTTATTATTTTTAGTGTCCTTCTTGTATTACTTGGGTGAAAGATGTTTGTATCCTGCTGACGCATCCAATTTCCCCCTTAAAGATAAAAAAAATGGCATCTAAATAAAAGATGTTTTGAATTGTAATTTTCCCAGGGCCTCAATTTTAACGGACTTGTTTACTGTAATTATTTAGCATTGTGATGAATAGAAAATATGGATGCATTAAACTTTATATGGTGCAATTCGATTTGATCTGTAAATGAATATAATATTACCAAGCTAAGGCTTGAATAATTGCAATGAAATCAACTGGGTTGTAAATAAGAATAAAAAGGGTTGATATTTCAAAAAAGATACATTTGTTTTTATTTGCTTTTATGAATTTGTTTTTATAAAGAAGACTAGGATATCAAGGAACAGGGACACTACCCACCCTATTTCAACATTAATTCAATGGATAGGGTATGAGCTGAGCATACTTTCTATTGTTCTAATTTAAAAACAAAAAAAAACAATTTATCAATGTTATTGTTATTTCTGGCTCTAAAGAAGGGAATTAAAACAGTGTCACTTTCTGACGAGATAGTAGAATGGAGGCAGCGCACTCCTGGGTATCCAGGCCCGGATTTGCGGCAAGGCCGCATAGGCCCGGGCCTAGGGCGGCAAAAAAATAGGGGCGGCATGCCGCCCAGCCGCATTATGGGGATGCGTCCCCATTCAATTACAGCAGCTGCGCCGGCGTTTTATCACCGGTGCGCTGGGAAGGGGAGGTGAGGTGGGCGCTAGGACCGCGGGGCCGCCTGGTCGGACTGCGCGGCCTAGGGGCACCCCTCATTGAAATGCGGCACTGTGGGTATCAGACAATAATCGCTTCTATCCAGATCAGTAAAAAAATACAAACTTTATTTCAACATATTATTAATCAAATAAACTTAGCATCTGAGGTCTGACGCGTTTCGTGATACAACACTTCCTCAGAGACCTCACTTTCTGACGAGCAGAGAAGGAGCTGATGCAAAAAATTACCAATCCACTCTGAAGCCCTCTGATAATGAACTGTTCAAAGGCTGTCGTCTACGAAATGGAGGGATTTGTTTGTTTATTCAAAGGTAGACAAGGACCTTTGAATAAATTTCCTTGCTTATAATGGGAAAAGGAGTGAAAAAGTCCAGTTTTCCAATTTGGATAAATCAATTTATCAAAATGTTTTTCTTATTTCCAGCTCTAAAAGAGGGAATTAAACCAGTGTCACTTTCTGACGAGCAGATATGGGGCTGATGCAAAAAATTACCAATCCACTCTGAAGCCCTCTGATAATGAACTGTTCAAAGGCTGTCGTCTACAAAAGGGAGGGATTTGTTTGTTTTTTTGTTCAAAGGTAGATAAGGCGCTTTGAATAAATTGACTTGCTTATAATGGAAAAGGAGTGAAATGTCCAGTTTTCCAATTAGTGCTTCATAAAGGCAAAACAAAGCATAGGCAGAATGCATATTCAAGACTTTTTAATTTTGAAATGGCAAATGTTCACCAAAATTTCACCAAATGCATTGCAGCCAATAGACATTTTTTTTTCTCTGCATTTTTTACAATGCAATAAAAATGTTCTGGCACTTTTTCTGGTGAAACAAAAGGCAATGCAATGAAATTCAAGCACCCATTTGTAACAATTTTCACCACTGGCAAAAATGCAAATTTTGCTATGAACTTGTATCTGGTGAAAAGAAAGTGCTCATCCCTAACGGAATCCTAGCGATAATAACTACAATGATTTTACCGTGTTTTCAATTATGGTTTAGGAGTTAAGGAAAAAGTTCTTGTGCCGTTGCAGAAAAACTGCCTTATTCAACAACAATTTCTAATTACTGTGACAAAAACACATGGGTTATTTTCAAGGTCTTACCTTTTTTGTAGTTTCTCTGTCAGTTACATATAAATTTGTGAATTTCACACGAAGCAACAAGTGTATTTTGGTAACTGACAGAGTGTCGGCTTCTGTTCTTACTGTTCTGCTGAAGACTGTTAACTTTGTAACCTCTGTGATGGCAAGGATAGTGATCTGAATATTTATTTATTTAGATTTGTGTTTAACTCTTTTAGCACTACATGGTTTTTAGATCAACCTAATCTGCCTGAATGTGGAATTCCACTGTTCTAACATAATATGATTCAACACATAAAGTGTGATAGAGTGATCTTGTAACACGTATGGTTTTAAGGAGGTTCCTAACAAAAACCCACAACAGTACACTACTGAATATTTAAAGCATGTCATCGGAAATAAGTATACTGTACTTTGCAAGACCGTATAGCCGTTAAAGTTAACTTGACCCAATAAAACCTGAATGTACATGTTCTGATAAATGAAAAATAGAAAAATTTGTCTCGTCTTGCACATGTCCTTAGGTATCAAGATAAAACATCATTAATATGAATGCCAGGGCTCCTCAGAATCGTTTTATACAAAATATTAAGAGTATAAGAAAACTATATGCATAATCAGACCCCCAAATGATTTTTTTTCCCTACGAGAAAAAAGGAAGTAATCAAAAATAATGCAGAATGCAATAAAATCACAAAGAATTCAACAGTATCAGCCAAAGCAATTAAAAAAAATACCACAAATCTGTGATCAAAATTTCAGTTCCAAAAGTCAAGCAGTCCAAGCTGAAAAAACCTGAAAAATTGCCAAACTGCTTATTATTTATTATACTGTAAAAAGTAAAAAAATCAATCTACAGGTATAGGACTTAATATCCAGAATGCTTGGGACCTGGGATTTTCCGGATATCGGACCCACCAGAATTTGGCTCTTCATACCCTTAAGTCTTGTCTACTAGAAAATCATTTAAACATGAAATAAACCCAATAGGCTGGTTTTGCTTCCAATAAGGATTAATCATATCTTAGTTTGGATCAAGTACTGTACAAGGCACTGTTTCATTACTACAGAGAAAACGTTTATAAAAATTTGGATTACTTGGATAAAATTTAGTCTATGAGAGATGACCGTAATTCGGAGTTTACTGTATCACGGGTTTCTGGATAACATATCCTATACCTGTAGTGAAATCCCATTCTACCCTTTATCTTCAGTTAGCTAAATTTAGAAACTGAACTCAAGCTAAAAAATAGTTCTTCATTACTTTTGGAATAAGATAGATACAGTATTATTATTATTATTATTATTATTATTATTATTATTAACATGTATTTATATAGATGGTAAAATTCATCTCAGCCTTGCAAGATTTCTGGCATTAAGAAATGGAGTTAAACCTGGTGAACTCTTTTTAAAGGGAAACTGTAGCAGGAAAATGTGTTTTTTTCTTTTCAAATAGCAGTTAATAGCACTGATCCAGCAGAATTCAGCACTGAAATCCGTTTTTTTTTGTAAAGAGCAACAGATTTTTTTGTATTTCATTTTGAAATTTGACTAGACATAGTCAGTTTCCCAGCTACCCCAGTCATGTGACTTGTGTTTTGCTAAACTTCAGTCACTGTTTACTGCTACACTGCAAATTGGAGTGATATTACCCCCTCCCTTCCTTCCCCAGCAGCCCACCAGCAGTCTATCAACAGAACAACTGGCAGCAAACCAGATAGCATCTGACACCTCTGCTGAAGGATTTGTTTGGATTGCTAAAATTACTCCCTAGTGGTAGACATGAGAATAGCACCAAAGCAGGAAAACCCCTGCTTTTTTCTGCTTCAGTGCTAATCTCATGTCAGAAATAAAAAGTAAACCCTAAAATCATGTCAGAATCCCTTTAACAAAAAGTCAGTGTGGAAACATGGGAAATCATTTGAAAAAATAGCTAAACCTTTAAAAAGTTAACGAAAATCCTAAAATTCAAACTGATGGAAAATTATGAAAATATTCTAGGAATCCTAATATAAATGTTGATAATGCCTCCCAAATGATTAGCACTCTGGGAGGCAGCAAAGACTAAGGGGTTATTTACTAATCTCCGAATACAAAAATCATGATTTTTTTAAATAAAATCAGACTTTAATAAACACCGAGGATGTAAAAGTCTGAATCAGAAAATCTGGCATCTCAGACCTGTCAGGGTTGCATATAAGTCAATGGGAGAAGTTCCAATGATTTTTGGATGTGTGCTGGATTTCTTGCAATACCCCAAAGTTTTCAGAGTTTTCAGGCAAAAATCTTGATTTTTTTGGGTGAAAAATCCAGACCGACTCTGCACTTTTGGAAATACATGAGCCCTATGGTCATTGGGCAAATGCTGAAGGACAAATTTTGGACCTTCTCATTTCTGGGCTTCTGTTTACTTTGCCATCATAGCCAGCACCATTTTTACTTTTCACAGCACAACTTTAGCACCATTAAAGGTATTAGAATTTCAGAAAGTTTAAGTCTCTAAAAACAGATTCTGCATGTACCTATCCATATTCATGAAACCCTAATCAGAGAAATAAATCATCTTGTAAATAAAAAGAGCAAAACACATAGCACAGAAATAAATGAAGATGCTTTTAAAATCCAGGTGTAGATTGTAAGGTAATTAATGTGAACGCAAATGTAATCATTTAGCTCTCTGTTTCATTGGATTAGCTTGACTTTTTAATTTGATTGCCATGCAGATGTGAACTGTGCTGATTGCATTTAAAAATGTGCAAATGAAATGGAAAGGGCTGTAATATTACAGAGAATATTTTGCACGTCTAGTTTGGGAAGAAACACAAAAGTGTTAGAAACTAAGGTAGGATTTCAATTGAATACCTAATAACATGTATAATAACAGGTAATAGTATGTACAAGGTCCTGAAGTGTGCATTCTTTAATTATATCTGTATAATATGGATCTCTGTGGAATGATAGGCAACATTTTGGGTAAAATATTCTGACAACAACAATTTACTGCAGTTGTATTTGCTCATAGCAACCAAACAGCA
Organism: Xenopus petersii; assembly: GCA_038501925.1. Taxonomy (NCBI): domain Eukaryota; kingdom Metazoa; phylum Chordata; class Amphibia; order Anura; family Pipidae; genus Xenopus; species Xenopus petersii. The sequence goes on from CM076682.1 coordinate 148,954,372, forward strand.
AAGAGCATTTACTAATAACAGGTTTAAAAACAGTGATCTGATGGGTTTGTATGGGCTGTTATATCTGGAGCAAACTGCTGCACGGTTGTATTATTTTTCCAGAATTAACTGTCCAGTTCCAGATGGAACAGACATAATTTGTTTGTCTGGAACACATAGCCCTACCTTTTCTCAGTGGTTGCAATACTGTTCAGTACCTCCCACTGGAGGTGCAGGCTGACAGAGCAACCACTTGCTGGTTAGGGTAGGCTATAGTATTTGCACTTAAAGAAAAAGTCCCGTAAAAACCTAAAACGATTATTAACTCACCAGTAATACGTGGGGTCTAGGTGCTAATGCCCCAGACCTACAGCTCGAGGTGGAGGTATCCAACCAAAGGAGAATATGTCAGGCACTCACAGATCCCACAAACAGGCTTGTGAAAGAACAGAGAACTTTATTTAGGCCACAAAGTAGATCAACACTTTGTGGGATCTGTGAGTGCCTGCCATTTTCTCTTTCGGTAGGCTATAGTATTTTCCAAAGAATAACTCCCCATTGTGAACTGTCGTGAAACGCTTAGGGGCAGACTTACTAAGCTCGAGTGAAAAGTTCGAATGGAAAAATATTCGAATTTCAAAGTATTTTTTTGGGTACTTGGACCATCGAATTGGTCGTATTCGATCGAATTCGATCGAATCGAATGATTCGAACGATTCGAAGTAAAAATCGTTCAACTATTTGACCATTCGATAATCAAAGTGTCTCTTTAAAAAAAACTTCGACTTCATAGTTTGACCACATTAAAGCTACCGAAGTGCAATGTTAGCCTATGGGGACCTTCCAGAACACTTTTCTAAGTTTTCTTTGATCTAATAAAAATCATTTGATCGATCGCTTAAAAACATTCGAATCGTTCAAACGATTTATATTCGTTCGTCCGATCGAACCTTTTGCACTAAAATCCTTCGAATTTGATATTCGAATTCGAAGGATTTTACTTTGAGGGTCAAATTTGAGGGTTTTTTAACCCTCGAAATTCAACCCTTGATAAATCTGCCCCCTACTGTAGATGACACGTTTTTTTCGTTTGAATCTTTTGCACTTAATGAATCTCAAAAATTTCAGAAACTTGAATTCAAAGTTGTGATTTTTTTTACACAAAACAATACAAATCATTCTGCAGTTTCTAAATTCAGTGAAATCGACCAATGTTGCAGGAGTGGCTCCATTTCTATAGATTTGAAAACATGAATGCTACAATGTGTCAGTATTAGTGATTTGTGCTTAAATTATGGTGGATTTAAATCAGCATGCACCAATAATTATGCTGATATTCTGTAAAAAAAACCACTGCATTGTGGGTAAAAAGTGATTTGAAACCAGAATTGCACTTTACACATTGAGCTGCCATCATAATGAGGCTTACATACTTTTAAAGGACTTGAAGATATCTAATTCACATAACCTTTACAAAAGGATAATAATAAATTAAAATTAAAAAATCTGTAGTCCACTCTTATAAATAGTCCCCAAATAAATGCTCCTTCCTATGTATTTGCCCATTAAATGGCATATGAAAAGAAATAAAGCACAGCATAGCATATTCATACAATAAACCCAAATTTTTGGAACAAACTGTGTTGTAAAATTCTACACAAATCAAACGGCAAAACAAGCACTGGCTGTTGGTTGGCGAATGAAAAATTAAATTCCAAATTCCCGATTTCTAATAACACCTAATTAAGTGTGAAAGGCATTTATCTAAGCAGTATCCAATTAAGCATCATTACATGATTGTAAATGGCATGTGTGACATCCAGCGGTCCGGATTTCATATTGGTTACAGATTGAATTTGCTACCAGCAGCATAAAAGTAAATTGACAGCTCAACTCTTTTAATGAGGGTTTTATTAGGGACCTCGGGCTGATTATCAGTTGCAAATTAACCGTGATGCCGGCAATAGGAAAAGTGTCACTTTGTTAAGTGGTAAGATTCATTTTATTAGGGTGGGCGGGGGTGACCGTGCTTGTGTTTCATGGAAGGCATACGTTGTAAAAGTTAACACAGAAGTCAAATGAAGGTTGGAGTAAGCAAAACGCAATATGCCAAATTTCAGCCTATATAAGTGCAATATAACGGCTTGCTAACACATGCCAAATAAATGGGCACATTAATTATATTACGATTGAGTGTTTTATCCATCACTTCATATCCATCACTTCACATTAGTGATTGGCGAGTTTGGGGCGTTTCACAGAAAAATTTGCGAATTTCCTGTGAAATTCACGAAACGGCGAAAAATTCACGAAACAGCACTGGCATCTCCGTTTTTGGCTAAATTGCGCTGGCGTCCAAAAACAGACGCCGGTGTCCATTTTATTTTTACGCCGGCGAAGTTTAGCTAGCGAATTTTCTCTGCGGTTTCGAGAATTTTGCCGCGAATTATAAATAAATTCACCCATCACTACTTCACATTCTTTAATAGAATAGAAATAGGTTCTAGGAGGTTCCTCATAGGCTAAAACAGCAATTCAGCAGGTTTTAGATGGTGAATGGTCGATGTCTAATTTTTAAAGAGACAGTATATGCTGAATTTCGATATACGAACTTTCAAATTTTTTTCAAATTCAAATCAAATTTGGACTAATCCCTAGTCGAAGTACACGAAAAATAGCTTGAAATTCTAATTTTTTTCATTCGAAAATTCACCTCATACTTTGATAAATCTGCCCCTAAGTCAAAGTCTTTTTTTGGCCGAATAGGTCAGTTTTTGATCGAATAGATCTGTATCCTGCCGAATTCAAATCGTACGAATTTAAGTAATATCGCATTCGATCGAATTCGAATAGAAGTTTTTCCAAAACAACCCTTTGATTTTTCAAAGTCCACCAATTGACTCCAAGTAGGTTCTAGGAGGTCCCCCAGGGTTTTGTATGGCAAATGGTCAAAGTCGAATTTTTAAAGAGGCAGTACATGATAAATTTTGATATTCAAATTTCGAATTTTGGACTATTCCCTACTTGAAGTACACAAAAAATAGATTGAAATTAGAATTTATAGATTCGAAAATTCACCTCGACCTTTGATAAATCTGCCCCTAAGTGTTGCAACATGTTTGGGGAACAATAAAATTATACCCAGGCAATAGGGATGAATTTGATTTTCACTGATTGCCTGATACAAGTTGGTGTTGGGACCCAGTACATTTGAGCCTCTGCACCTCCCGATGGCTGCTCTATACAAATACAATTATGATTACACGAGTTTTGCATAACAGTTCATTTTAGCTGTCGGTAATTTTAACTTCTTATAAAAAAAGCCCTGGATGTCATTTACTTTTTTTAAAATGGAATTTTAAAACGTTGGAAAATCTGCTGTAAGAGCAATTATGTTTTCATTTTTCAACTGGGAGCTTATACTCATTGCATTTGGATTAGGTAAACAGATGGTTGACTGTAGGAACCATTTTATGCTTATTATTTTGCTCTGCTACTCAAGAAATGCTAAGCTACTTTCAACTTTAAATCCACTTTCAAATTATCTCATAAAGTTCAGAGAAAATTGGTTGCTTTACAGCTCTCACATGACATTATAAGCAGAGCAATTTTTAACTAAAAGTTGAATGCAGATAGTCTGTATTATTCTGCTATTTGACAGCATCTAAAATGCTATTTGATGCACTGCGAGTTATCAGCTGGAGCTTAAAACCCGAACAACTCACATGACTCGCCAGAATCTCTCATGTCTAGTTGTGCAATGTGATAGGCTAAACCTTTATCTTTATCAATGTGCAGTATTTTAATTGCAGAAAATGTATTTCTGTTTCAAATAATTACCAGAATGAAGTTCAATACATTTTATCAGCATTTATCATCATCAAAATTACACATTTATTAACATGTATTTATATATATATATATATATATATATATATATATATATATATATATATATATATATTTATTTATTTAAAATAAATTATATAATATGTAAATGGTGTTGCTGTTCATTGGCATTTGAATGGGCTGACCTTCCCTTCTCTATTCTTCTTCTTATTTTTTCTACTTTTCCCTTCTTTCCAATTCGTTGCCTTCTGTTGACCTAGGGGCAGATTTATCAAGGGTCGAATTGATAATTCGAAGTTAAAAAAAATTGAATTTTGAGCTATTTTTGTGTACTTCAACTAGGGAATAGTCCAAATTCTATTCTAATTTGAAAAAAAAACCCGAAAATTTGAATATCGAAATTCATCATTCGACTTCGACCTTTCACTATCTAAAACCTACCAAATTACTGTTCTAGTCTATAGGGGACATCCTAGAACCAAATTGGAGTCAATTGGTGGACTTTAAAAAATCGAAGTTTGAATAACTTTGAATAGAATTTGATCGAATACAATGTTACTTTGATTCGTACAATTCCAATTCAAATGAATATGGCCTATTCCCCTGCACAAAAAACTTAGATTATTTTACTAAATCTCGGTCGGTCTTTTTTTATTCGAATTTCGAAGTTATGGGAGTTAAAAAAAACTTTGGAATTCGACCCTTGATAAATCTGCCCCTCTAGTGTCTCACACCCTTTTAGGTTCTCTCTTCTACTTTTTCAGTTTTGGCTTTGCAGACTGGCATATTCTCTATGGTGCACCCTCTGCTGGCAGCTTACTGTAAACTGCTCATGGTTTCTGGCTATTGATCCTGGTTTATTGATTTTGGTTTTCCTCCTAGTAGTAATTTGCTGGAAACTGTATGGAGTATTCCATGGCCCAGAATGTATCACCTGCATTTTTAACCTACATTATTCCTGGGTATAAATGTTGTCTTATGCCCAATCGATCTCTACCTAACTGAAGCATGCTAAAAATTAAATTCCTAGGTCCAAACTACCATAGAATTTCAATTATTGGAGATCAATTGAGGTAAAAAAGATCACATTTATTTGACATGAGCTCTGTGAATTCTGAACTCACAGATTATTCCACAACCCAAAAAAACTCACTCTACCTGAATATTAAAGGTTTTCCTAGAGATACTTTTCTATAAGTAGTATTCAGTTAGAATGGAGTCAGTAGATACAAGAGTGTCCTGTGATTGGTGGTGTGTATGGGTGGAGTTTACTTACATGGAGATTATTGAGGGTGTTTGTGGTTGGGTTTGGCATTTTTTTCATAAGTAAGGTTAATGACCCTAGCAGTTTTAATGATAGACTGTATAATAAATAAGTAATGGCTGTGATAAAGACATATGTATTCAAATACAGGTATGGGGCCTGCTATCCAGAATGAACTGGTGTTTTCTGGATATTGGATTTTTCCATAATGCGGATCTTCATATCTTACATCTACTAGAAAATCATGTAAACATTAAATAAATCCAATAGGCTGGTTTTGCTTCCAATATGGATTAATTTGGATCAAGTACAAGGCAATGTGTTATTATTACAAAAAAAAGAAATTATTTTTAAAAATTTTAATTATTTGGATAATCTATGGAAGATGGCCTTTCTAGATTACAGGTTTTCAGATAATGGATGTCATACCTGTGACTAACATTAAAAACCTCACAGATAATTCACTTTCTGACTCCTAGGAATAGCAAGTGAGACAAATAATTCAAATACAAATATATTGAAGCATTAAGGGGCCTATTTACTATCAGATTTCCTTTTTTGTTCTACAAATCATTATTTTTCTAGATATTTGTGTTTTTTTATTCCTCTAAAATGCTAAAAGTTTAAGATTTATTCTTTCAGACTTTAAGAGATATTTGTTTTATTTTTGGATCGTTCAGCACATTTTTCTGTTCATACTTTTTTATTTGGATCTTTTAATAACTTTCATGGCAGTTGTCATTTTAGAGAAATAGAGTTCAATTGTGGTTTCAAAAAGCTTTACTACCACTAAAATTCATAGTAATAAAGTTACTTAAATGGTTACCATTTGAGCCTACTAGAGGTTAATTCAAGTGAGCATTCCTTTAAATATGATCTGATAAGCCATTGCTTAAATATGCTATTGTTCTGCTTTACTCATGACTTGCTTGGCATGCATCTTAGCTTCTTTTTCAGCTGAGGCCATTATTCTCTGATCAGCAGCAAAACATATCCATCTTACCGCACCAGTTGACTGTATCATGTGTCACTATTCCTTGTAAGGTCTGCAGTGAATTCTACCAGCTTCGCAGGTTGAGGCAATAGATTTTTTTTTTGCCTTTCACTGAATCAATATGTAGCTATAAAGATGGGATGAGTATCTTGATCAATTAGATTTTAACAAAGGTTGAACTTGATGTGCAGGTCTCCTTTTAGACCTAATCTCCCTCTTATCTATTATTTCTATTATTTATTTGTCCTTCTTGGCACACTGTTGTTTGTGCTAATCAAGGTGCTGAAGGTCTTTGGCATAGTGTGACATCCTGCAAACCTACGTATTAATTCATATACTAAAATGGAGGTGTCTAAGTTCAAACAGCGACCTTCACACATCCCTGCTTCAGAAAACATAATCAATTTAAGTAAACTTTGAAATAGGGAGATATTACTATAAATTTGCCTTGCTTGGTTCTAAGAGATATATATATATATATATATATATATATATATATATATATATATATATATATTTAATTTCTTAAAATAGTAATCTATCTATTTATCATTTATCATCTATCTATTGTAACCCTATCTTGGCCACCAGTTATATTACCATACACAGGTCCTGAATCCCCTTTTCTATATGAAAGGGTATTGGGAATTTCTCTCAATGGCAGTGCCTTTACTCAGTGGGATCTGGGGATACACCAATGGGTGGCCCCACTAGAAAACTATAATTAACATTACTGTTGCAGTAACACAGATAAACTTTATATAAGTGAAGGAAAATGGCTCAATGCAATTACACAATAGCAATATCAATAACCCCTGACCTTGGTGGTCATCCCATCCTGGCATAATCCTTACCAGGCAAAGTCCACAATCCACTCAAGGTGGTTAAAGAGAGTCACAGTCCTTTTCTCCCAAGAGCTCTTAACTTTTCACAGGCAGCGCTACCTGCCCAAATACCTCTCCTGTTAGATAGAGGTAGTTGCTCCCTTGTAGCAGGCACACGGACTACACCTGTCCTCATGGACTCACCAAGGCTTACACAGAACTGGTACAGGCATCCACAGCATCTCCACATCCTCAAGCCGGGCTCCCAAACTATCCAAGTCGAGCACACAAAGCTTGCTTCAATATTCAGGGCATATCTCCCTGAAGGCAAGCACAACAAAGCCTTATTTACTGGAACCCATCCACAGACAGCTCCTGTCACATTCTCTACATTGCCTCCAACCCCTTAACCCTCCATGCTTGAGCTCATAAGGCTTGGGACCCCACACACCAAACCCTCAATGGGCCCCTCAATTCTTCAGGCCCTTACATATTTGCTAAAATTCACACCCTCCCTCCTGGAGTGAAAATAGGAAGAAGAAAATGAGCACATGGCAGCTTATTATAGAAATTGCTCAACAGTGACACCTACTGGCTTAATCTGGAATCTGCCAGAGCACACTGTACAGAGGAAAATACTCACTCCCCTTCCCCTATCTAATTTAGGTCCAACGCTTAGCTGGCTACAGCATGGGATTTCCTACCATGTGGGATTTTCAGAACATAGGGGAACTTAACCCTATGGATTCCTACACTATCTGTCATCTATCTGCCTATAGAGGAAGTTGGCTTTAATAGTGCAGGGGATGGTATTCCTTTGCAAGATCTTGACCATTACTGCTGCAAGCAGAAGAGCCTGCCAGTTGAGTAGGAAATTAATGATGCACAACACCAATAAGCTCTCCATTGTTTTGTACTTCTTTTTATAGTTTGCATAAATCCGCCTTTGCAAACTGTAATTTCATTTGACTCTTCACGTATAGTATTTTCTCAATAAGGATGGGTACATCAGCTCAAATGATTGTGACAATCCACACAGATACACAGTGAAACTTTGCAAAATGGCCCTAAATAGTCCTCCAGTTCAGTAAATGCAACTGCCATGGATTGATTGTATTATCATGTCATGACAAACATGTTATGTTGTCATTTGCTTGTGGCAAAGATGTTATAGGCCTGCAGTGACTTCAGGGCACTATAATGGACATCAAAATGCATTGATTTATTGTGTTAGGCATTTGGCATTCTCAGTGTTGGATGGTAAAGATTTTGCTCAACTTTAATTCAGGCAGTCCACATAAAGGTTAAGTCAGCTAAGTGCTGGGCTAGTTTTACATTTAGGAGGGAGGGGGGCTATTTCCTTTTCTGGGTCAAAGTATTTCCCTGGTGCTTCTGCAATTGGCAATGGGGTGTCAGGTTTCTCTTTTCTTTAAAAAGGGAATTTACCATTTGCACTGTCTCTTTGGACTAAATTTGATAGAGGGGGTGGTTGGTGCTGGAAGGCTGAGGTGGAAGTAGGCCTCAGTAGGAGACTTTTGTGTCAGAAAAGATCTGTAATAGTTCATGTAGAAGTGCGAGGCAAGATAAGGGTAGTTAGCAAAGCAGGCAACCAAAGGGACCATTTTGAGTATCTACTAGTGTTAGTAAAAATGCTAGTTCGTATAGAACCAATAGCTGAGTAAAACACACTGTTTACCAGAGCTGCAGGCTTAAACAAGATTTAATAAAAAAACTAAAAATATAGATCAGACACTCTTATACATAGAGTTAACTCACAACATGAATTTTACCTGAATTAAGGAAAAACTCGAGTCAGTGAAGTTATTTTTTAACCCTGAAGAAATTGTAGTTTTTTATTTTTATTCAAATTTTAACTGGAAAATACCCTTGAAAACTCGAATTTTACAGTCCAATACAACTTGAACTTTAATAAACCTGCGCCAGGAACACAATGCTTGGACTAGGCAAAACGGCCAATGATCTGGCACAGGGTGTGGGGAAATAGGCTAAAATAATCCTTTAATTGAGCTATTGCCTGCAGCTAGGCTAGGCAGTTGTCATTGACCAGGGAATAATGATATGGATGATTTTCTGTCAGGCTGAAGCCTCCTGTGGTTCAAGCAGGGGGAGCAGCTGAACACTGGTTCAAAACCAGGGAGTTCCTGACAGCTAGCTCTGGGGGCCAGTTAACCTGAAAGTAAGAACTACCTCTGGGAGCTTGCAAACACTATTCCAGTATAATATGATCAAGTGCATGAAAGTGTCTGAAATATCAATCGAGTGAATATGCATTGTATCAACAAAGATATTATGTAAGATCCAGCATATAAAGTTTAACTATTTATTACAAAAACAAGCTCAAGCTATTGTGCGATCAAGTTTTGAGTGTATGAACTCAGCATGGTTTACCCTTCCCCACCAATACAGTGAAGACCCAGATAAAGCACCCCATGTAATGCTTGCTGTAATGGTGTCCAGCACTGGTACAATGGACCAAGTCCAAGTTGAATAAGAATAAGGAAGGTCAAGAACGTACCCAATTCTAAAAATCACATTAAATCTAATATTGTAATTAATTTTTGTTTAAATGAATAGAACAATTTTATGGCAGGTGAAATATTTTTGCTAGCAGTAAAGAAAGAATTTTTTTATTTTTGTGATCAAGTTTCTTAAAAAAATTTGAATTTAAAAAATTAGTAAATATGCCTTCTATGTAACAGATACTTCAATAAAGTATTTTCTATCTACACCTATTTAAGTTTCGTACACAAACCTGGAAATACAATAGTACAGATTTGAAATACAATGATTTACAGGTATTTAGTTTCTGTGCATGATTTAGGTCTGTTGTATATACGCCAATACAAGCGATGGTACATTTATTCTCAGACACAAAGCTTTTATACAGAAGTTACAAACTGTAAGGAATAGGCTAAATGTTATCCTATAGTGACCTCAGCTTCCCTGACTTATTGTGTTGGGGGTTAATATTAAAATTAATTTGATACCATTCCCTGTAAGATATAATTAAAGCCTAGAGGAAATAAGTAACTTAATTGAAAATGAATAATGAGCAAGCTGAATGTTAGGGAAAATTAGTTGTTCAATTAAGATGCCAAGTAAGTGTAACCAGGAGAAATGATGCTTGTGTCACCTGTTGTACTGTTATATCACAATGCCTGTTCGTCAGCTAGGAGTTGGGAATAGAAGTGACAGAATAGGTTGCAAAATGGAACAGATTTTGCTGCATCTGGCAGGAAAAGGACTATGGCAAGGTCTAGTTAAGAAACTCTTGACAACACCATGACAGTTCATTAAACTGTTAAAGGGTATACTGACACTTTTTGTAGTTGCTAGGCCAGTCACAATGGATCACCGGTAGTGACGTTGCTCCCAGTTTTTCTTTGTGGTAGTAGTCACAGTCCGATTTCCAAGAGTGCATTGGGGGGCTCACTTTAGGCTGAGACTGACGTGATCTCCCTGTGGGTGTCATAATTAGTGATGGCCAAATCTGTTCTGTTTTACTTCGCCGAGAAATTCTAGAAAGTTTGAAAAAATTTGCGAAATGCATGGAACCCAAGTGTTTTTATAGATTGGCTAAGTCATGGAAAGGCAAAGTCAGTTTCCTGATGATGTGATCAATATGCCAAGATCAGGATTACAAGGAGTCATGCAGGAAAATACCAGAAAAAGAGGAACTTACTCCAATTTTTAAAGAGCTAACCAGAATCCAGCCCAGTGGATTGTGAAAAGGCCACAAATACCTTTGTCCACTGTGGCAAATTTTGCAATTTACAATGGCAGTCATCCTCAACCAGTGGCTCACAAGCAACATTCTGCTCACAACCACATGGACGTTGCTCCCAGTGGCCTCAAAGCAGGTGCTTATTTTTGAATTCCAGGCTTGGAATTCCAGGATTGAAGTTTTGATTGAATGAAAACCAAGTGTACTGCCAAACAGAGCCTCCCATTAGATGCCAGCCCACATAGGGGCTACCAAATAGCCAGTCTCAGCCCTTATTTGGCACTCCCTTAGGAACCTTTTGGCATACTTGTGTTGCTCCCTAACTCTTTTTATATTCGAATATGGATCATGAATAAAAATACTTGGGGATCCCCAGCATACCTCTAATAATAGAAAGAGTGGAGTCACACTGGGCCTATGGCTTAATTCTTTTTAATACTAGCAGTAGGATTGCATTGCAGACTGGGTGAGGTGGGGTGCAAGGCAGGGAGCAAGTTAGGATCTTTTATATCACCAGGTTTGTCAACTCACAGAAGAATAGTCATCGGAATCAAATGAAGTTCAAAATCCCGAACATTATGGAGATAGAGAGCTTTTGCCCTCATTTATATTCTCATCAGGACTCAATAGGCACAAAGGCTACATGTCTAAAGGAACTTCCCTTTTTATTTGTTATCATCCATACAAAAAAAAACTGCTCATTCTTTTTTTGACTGCCCGACTACAATGTCATCAGTATAGTCAATGTCCAGCAGTTACTCTACACCTGCCCGCCTGGTGCCATATTTCTGTCAGTGAACATTGTGTTTTTGTATATCTACATAGATTCATCATTTGATTTATCTCCGGTTTAATTTGAAAAAATGAAATTACCTGAAAAAGGAGCCTTGCAATAGACTTCTTTAGAGGAATATATCAATGATATGCTGTGAGGCCAAATTTGTAATTCTCTAGGAATAATTTAATCCTATTATTTTCAAGCCCACTGCCACAGTCTATAGCATTATTTCTTTAACTCGGAAGTATTACTATTCTGGTTGAGCCCAGGTGGCCTCAACGTACTCTGGTGGGCTCCAGAATTTAAATACTATATTAAATTTCTCTTGTCCTCACATTTTATCATAGAAATGCGACCCAAGAGGCTTTATTTTGTATTTATCAGATAAAAACACTGCAAAATAATTTTTCAATGTTTTCCTGTGAAAACAATGCTCAATGTATCTCATTAGTCAGAATTCAGATGGGTCAGAATTGAGTGTTGACATTGATGCATAAGTAATGCCATGGAGAATAAAGGTTCTGAAACACTTTACATCTAGAAGTACTTTTGTAATAGAAATAGTCATTTCCCAACTTGGAGAAAGAATTGTAATTTAATAGAAGACCAAAAAGCAAGTGAACTGGGTGCAAATCTAGTGATGGAATATATATATATATATATATATATATATATATATATATATATATATATATATATATATATACACAATATATCTAAACAAAGAAAATGCTTTCAATATTCTGCCTCCAACTTGTACACACATGTATTATTCAGCTCGCCTTTGTGTAAGAAGCTTTGCGTGAGTAATGAAGAACATTACTTCACATTGTTTTACAAAGAAATTTTACTTGGAAAGGAATTATTTCAATGCCCATCGGAAATGTCTGATTTGTGCTGTCGATTTTGCATTTCGGTTTCAGAAACACTTTTGCCCCAAGTGTTTCCTCCAGACCTGCTTCTTAATTGTTGTTTTTCGACAGCATGAAATATTGATGACATTGGTCAAAAAGATTGACAGCTGCATGAATTGTTATTAACCAAGCTGTTGGTTGTGACTTAAAGTTCAATAAATACCAAGATAAAGCATAAGCCTTAAGGGAGTGTGCCTTTTGCAAACAACTCCAATTAACTATTTAATAGCTCTAGCATCCATTTTATCCCAAAAAGTGAAAATTTACCTACTGTGATCTCTAAATGAGCATGTGTATAAATGAATTTGATTATTGATGTTTTACATATTGCATATGTTTTTGTATTATCACTTGCTATATAATTATGGCAATTAAGTTGTTATAATCATTGTGAAAACTTATTTATATACATACCCAACATTTTGAGGAACATAGATTTTGGACAACATCAAACCAGCAAATTTTTGTGAGTTCTGTCACTGCTACATTCCAAGGAAAATTTCATAATATGCTTACTGGCTCAATGAGCCCCTACAAATAGGCGTGGTCAAATTTTTAGGATAAAATGGTGCTCTTGTCAACTGTGTATTCATTTAGGAAGCATACTACAAAACAGACAGGGGCAGATTCGCCAGCGTTACCAACTGCAGGGACTTTTCCAATTTACTGATGGGCGCAGGCGTCACTTCGCTAGAGACGGAGTGGTGATTCGCACTCTATCGCCCGGTACTTTTTGCTTTGGCGTATGGACGTTACTCCAATAATTCACTAAAATGCGGATTTTACTGAACATTACCTCTTTCGCCAGGTCAGACCAGGCCAAGTGCAATGGAGTCCATAGAACTTCCTCAATCTTCAGTTATTTACATCATATTTTGTTTATATATATTTTTGAGTGGAAAAACTTCTAAGTTCCAAAAACCCTGGCGTCTTTTTTCAGGGTGACAGGCTGCAAAAGTCCTAAAAAAAAAACATTTCCCCCATATATTTTCTAACATATGGAACATTATTTTTTAGTGGGCTCATGTGTAGAGCATTATAGCAACTCTATTGACTTTATTAAGGTTCCCTGGACATGTCTAGTTATCAGTGTCAATGTAATGTATTAGATGCAACATGGGAAGAGGTTCATTCAACTTTAAATTTCCCGCCGTATGCAAATTAGCCTGAGTGCAAGACCTAACGAGTTTGCGCTGGGCAGAATTGAGCGTAAGCGCATTTTCGCTTTGTTTTGCTTGCATTGCCGAAGCAGCACTAGCGAAAAATTCGCCAGCGTCCGTCAGCCAGGACGAACCATTGCATTCTAGTAAATTAGCGTTGTCCCAGCGAATTTTCGCCTGACGAAGTGTTGTGATGGGTGTAAAGCGAATTTTCACTGCTTAGTAAATTTACCCCACAGGGTTCATATATTGTTCAAAGTGTACAAAGAGTACAAAGTTAAAGAGTCTATAGAAGGTTGGGTGGGGATGAAAAGAGGGGGAGTTTAAGTGGCTTATGTAATAAACCTTGATTTTTTCTGGTCAAGTTTTTAAAGGGGAAAACTCAAATTATTAGAGGAGAAAAAACTTAAATTTTAAGAGATTTATTATACCCCAAAGCTGCTTAAAATCTGAAAATACCCCAGCTAAAACCTGTAGAGGTCATGTAGAAGGCAATCACAGATGTCCCTTTTACAATTTGAAGAGGCTGTGATCTACATTGGGCTTCGTCTCATAATTCGGAAAATGAAGAGATTAGGTTGTCAAATCCGAAAAAGTCTTATGAGACTTATTCTGCACCAACTTTTCCGAATGGATTATTTGATAAGTGAGTTAAATTCGTGGATGGGAGTTAGGTCAACTTCATTTTAATAAGAAAATTAGATAAATTTGAGTTTTAGTAAATAAGCCCTTAAATGTGGATTGGTTTCAATTGATTGGGCCAGAATTTGTGTATATCACCCTAAAATGTCAAACAACCAGCTAAAAAACAACTTTTGGCACCCCCAAGTATAACAGGACTTTCCTTCTCCTTTAAGAATTTGGATCATATAATACAAGATGCACCACTAGCAGAAAGTACATTGAACTTCTACTGCTGATAATATTCGCTGACATTATACTAAAGTAAAATGAACTCCAAAGCAGCCATATATTACTGCTTTTCATCAGCAGGATATTTTGCTAAATCCCAGAATGCATATTCCAAACAAACGTGTTTTTTATATCCTCCCCTGGGCAGGGAAGCCTCTAAAGTCTACATCTCTGCATTACTACTTTTAATAAACCCAGATGCCATAAAGGTATTACATTTTGAAATCTATAGATTAACATTTAACCTCCAGTACGCCAGCTATCATTATAAAATATAATAACCAACACGTTCCTCTAAGGCACCTGAGAACTGCAGCAAAGCATTTATAAACATCACATCTTGGTTCATCTTCCATGGGTGGAAAGCAAATTTGAATGAAACAATTTACAGATAAAATCAAATGCATCTAATGACTTGTTGTTTAAGTTAACATGTGCAGATGTCTATGGCTTTAAGAAAAATGAATGCCTTGTTTTGTTTTATGAAAGCAACATCACAGTCTATGGCAAAAACTCAACTCATGTTGCTTCAATTACCAAGTCTGCAGTTTTGCCAACCAATTAGTGTGAGATCTACTCCCACCACCATTTCTAAACCCATGGGTGAAACAGTTTCACAAGACCCCTAGTAAGAGGGTTTGCCAAAGTATGAAAAATGGGGGAGGGTCACAAGTACAGGATCTGTCATCCAGCAACCCGTTTCAGAGAGCTCTGAATTACAGGAAGGCCATCTCCCATAGACTTAATTTTATCCAAATAATCCCAAAATGATTTCCTTTTTCTCTGCAATAATAAAACTGCTCATTGTACTTGATCCAAACTAAGATATAATTAATCCTTATTGGAGGCAGAACCAGCCTATTGGGTTTATTTAATGTTTACATCCTTGAAAACTAAAGCTTAACTAAAGAAGTAGCTAGAAATGTTGTACATTATGTTTTGGGCTTCTGTACCAGCTCAAGGCAACCACAGCCCTTTAGCAGTAAAGATCTGTGTCTCCAAAGATGCCCCAGTAGCTCCCCATCTTCTTTTCTGCTGATTCACTGCACATGCGCTGTGCTGCTGTCACTTATTGAGCTTAGGGACCCACTCACAATATACAGTACACATAGAATAGAAATGTCACAATATAAGGCTGATTAGTAATTAATACACATAATTAGCATCAGAATTTAATAATCAGCCCTGTAGCATCAATTTATATTACAGGCCAACCTCATTTTCTGCTGGATAATTAGTGACAAGCCCTAAGCTTAGCTTCTCAACAGCTGCTCAGAGCCCACTGAGCATGTGAATGTCACAGACACTTTCCAAGATGGTGACCCCCCGTGACAGGTCTGAAGTCCTGGATCATTGCTGCTATTGAGAAACTGAAACTTAAGTTTTTCCCCCTTTTTTTTAATGGGAAAACTCAGATTTTTTGCAGAAAAAGTTTTTGCAGCTACAAGTTTTCAGAGCTTCCATTGTACAATGCGAATTGACACTCAATTTTTCCCTTGGATTATTTAGAGAAAACAATTGATAAATAATCATGGAAGGGAGTTTGGTTGGCTTCGTTTTCATAAAAAACTGAGATTAATTCGAGTTTTAGTAACTAACTCACTCATTGGTGATTTTTTTTGCGGCAACTTTTTTGTCACTGTGACTTTTTTTTAGCGATACTAGACTTTTTTCCTCACTCCAATTACATTAAAGTCAATGGCCATTTTTTTCTCAATGGCCGTTTTCTACTCACTCCCACAGCATTAGGGTAAGAACACTGCAGATTCGAGGAGATTAGAAAACTTCTGGAGATTTTTGAAAACAAAGTGCCGCAACTAATCTCCCCTAATCTGCCCAATGTAACTTTGGCCTAGTAAGGTAAGGTCTATGCATAAACTACCTAATTTTTGAGCTAATTATTGCCTAAAAACATCAAAGGAATATTAACTGGACTTCTCAAGTTTGGTTAAATTGTAAGGGATATATTTCTTAGTGTTACAGATGTGCTTTGCCAGCAGCATGTAAATCAGCTCTATGTACCTATTCCGTGTCCTTCTGCAGATTAATGGCATTTGACCAAGAAGATTTTTTTTATCAAAGTCAGTTATTTTTTCACATCTCACAGAAGTTCCATAAGTAGCACAGAGTTTAAGATTAGCTTTAATTAACTGCTGCGTGTCATTGTTGGAACAATGGCATCCATGGCAGGAGACACAAAATGCACAACCCTTTCTTCTAGCTGACGGAGCATTTCATGTAACTCATTCCTCTGTACTTAATCATTTTCTCACTCCTTTGCAGAAGATATAATTAGATGCTTTGATACGGTGCCCTCCTTGGGCCCTGTGGATTCCTTGAATCTGTAGTGCCTACTGGATGTGTGACCTTCATTACATCTCGTTATTGTCGAGTGCTGAGCTGTACCTGTGCTTGTTCACATATTACACGACTTTTCAAGTTACAAAGGGCTAGTCACATCCTCATGCTTTTGTTATCGGTCGGCAATTTGTGCTAACGAGTGATGTTTGAAGGGTTTTCTGTGGATGCAATTTAGCATGTTAACAAGGGGAGACACAAAATCCTTCTGTCACTAAGTTCTTGGGAAGCACAATACTGAACATTATAACTATGCTCTAATAGATTTTGTATATCTGAATAGTCAATCAGTTGCAGGGTAATTCTGACTCCCCTATGGCATCCCTGCAGCTTTGTTGGTTATTTGAGGTCAGCCAGTAAGAGTCAGCTTTAGTTATTTTAGCACTTCCCTTGCCTTATTTTATCGCCTGAACATTAATGTAGTTTTGGTACTGTGCCTTGCCCCTAGCTCTAGCTCTTCATTGCTCTCCCCCTTCCTTGTCCTTAATCATGTTCCTGTCCTGCCTTGGTCCTGTTTCTGTGCCTGCCTGCTCAAATACACTCCAGTCTGTCTTGCTTTGTTTCCAATTCCATTCTGCCCTGGTTGCTCCCAAAGAACTTCTTGCCCAAAGCACTCACCACCCTCCTGCATGCAGTGGGACTTCCCCCTTAAATCTCTGACAAAATGGGCCAGATTCAATTCAGTGAGAAAAAGGTTTATTGGGTGAAAAGTCAACAAGATTCAATTTGAAATTAAATTCAAACTTATCTCAGTTTATCATGTGAAAACTGGAACTTGGATAAAAAGTTTTTTCTCCTCAAATTGAATCTCGTCCATGGCTTTTCACGTGATTAACCATTAGATGACTGTCAATGAATTGATTCTGGCTCAATATGTGAAGTGAAGTTTGCTAAAATAACACAGAATGTTATATATATAGTTATGACTATTGTACAGTGTAGTATAATGCTTATGATGGCTTTTTACATTTGAGTGCTTGAAATATAACTAAATAATGGTATAAACTTGAATTTGAATGTTGATAAGTAGTTATGAGTGAAATGCATTGGAGTCAAAGGACACTTCTTTTTGTTATGTTTTTATTGAAGTAAATTTGCATATTCTGCATTAGGAATGCATTTGAATCAGTGGGAGTTTTTCTTGCATTAGGGCTCATACTGACATGCCCTTCGTTCCCTTGAGGTCAGTTTTCTTGTGTTCCATCGCAGGGGAGCACAGAATGTAACACAATAGCGATGCATGGGCAGGCCTGATACCCACGGGTCGGGTGAGTTTAGACCAACCTCAGAACACCATTTTCAGGTTGAGCTCTTGTGGTGTTTATAGAAATGGCCTGTAGATGTCACTTTGCTCAGACTTATACTGTGCATACTTCCTGGTAGCTTAAAAGTGAAAGTTACTGTTGTGTAATAGCTGCATGAGAGCCTGCTAATAAAGCACTGTTACTCTACTCATCCCCGGCTACCCAAAACATAATAGCTCTTCTTCCTTCTCTCCCAGCCCACCACCGTACAACTGCCACTGCCACTTTTGTGACATCATCGGCGGGACGGGTCAGCATGGATCTATATATAGAGGGGAGGAGGTGGGTGGGTTCTAGTTGAGTCTGGTGCGTACCGGGTCAGATGCAGTTTGAGTTTTTCTCAACACACACATCATTATAACACAGCCAGTATTTTGTGTGCTATACTCACACAGGCATATCTACTGCTGAATGCAGGTGGAACGTAAGAAAACTGACCACAAGGTGGTCATTATGAGCCCCTCAAGCTTTTTTTCTTGTGCCAAATGCATTAGAGTCAATGGGATTTTTTTCTCATGTTTTTCTCCAACAAAAAAAAAACACAATTTTTTTCCTGATGAAACAATGGCAACATTCTATTGCAGATTTGTAAAAAATGTCACCACTTATGAAAAGGTAAATTTCACAGCCAATATGTATCAGGAAAAAAATCTGCCCCTAGATTTGCAAATATCTAAGAGGCAAAAACTCTAAAAAAATCCATTTTTTTAACTATAAAATCCAAATTTTTATCCTATCCTATTTGAAAGTTTCTGTGGTCTGCTTTGAAATTAGCCTGAACGACTATTTTGGGCAAAAATATGAAAAATTCATTTTTTTTTCTGTCCCCAATCCGATTAAATCATGCTTTTTTAGTAATAAATAAGGTCCAATGGTAGATTGTAGTTTGATTGGACTTTGTAAATTAAATATTCAGAAAAGTTTGATCAATAAGGCCCTTATTGAGACTTCTAAAGGCTAGCAAAGGGGCCAATTTATGATTGCCTGCGCTATTGTGCCCTGTAATGAAGAAAAACACCTAAAAGCTGGGCAATCATTAATGGGTTCCCACAGTTTAATATTTTTATTTTTTATGTATATCTAAATTCATTGTTAGAAGGATTCGAGTGTGTTATATCTTTAAGTACACAGGTATCAAGTTTAAAAAATAAAATTGATCATTTTTAAAAGTTGTAGAGTTACGCGCCTTGAAAAGGCATAAATAATGGGCTTAGTCTGACTATAGAACTTTCTGTCACACAGAGGTAAAAGAATATGTCATTAGAGTACTACTGAAGTGCCACCGTTGAGCAATGAATCCCAAGATTGTCTGACTTCTTCTTTATCATAGCTGATATTGCTACAAGTAGTAATCTATCATACAGTCCCTTACTGCTAAACACAGCTAACAAGCGTATCATCACTCCAGCTGATTGTCAGCATACCATCAGAACGCTTGTGAATCATTTTTATGTTGCTCCCAAAAGACAAATACAATGTCCTCTGGATTCAGACACTCCTTAAAATCAACATTAAAAACAGCAACTGCTCGAAAGCATTTTTCACAGACGTCAAGAAAATAGGTCTACAATGTACAGTCAGTTCAGGTCTAAGTTTTTACTTATCACAGTGGGGAACCCCATAAAAATAAGTGACTACATCGCATGTGGATATTAGAAAAGATTATAAAGTTTTTGACTTCAAAACCTGAACACTCTTTTGCTATATGTATGATGCAGAGTTTACTGAAAAATGTATGCAAATATTTACAGATAATAAGCATAAATTCTGCCAAATATTTTTCTAATATCTTGTTCAATTTTAAAAAATCAAATAGCAACATTGGGCATTACATTTTTTTAAAATATATTTGGAGAATATTATGGATTTTTTTATAAAGCAAAACATTTATAGCAATGATCAAACTTTTTTAGCAGGTACAGTTTCATGGTAAAATGTAACCAACCTATGGCGAAAATGTTCACATATCCACACTGGAATTTTGCAATGCATTTGTATCACAGAAAAACATTCCCATCCCATTATTATTGTGCTCCCCCTTGCCTTTAGCCAATAATAGCCAATCATATCGGCACTTTCCCCTGCTGTCTAATGAGTAGTGATGGGCGAATTTATTCGGCAGGTGTGAATTCACTGCGAATTCCCACTTTTCGCTGCGTTGAATAAATTCGCAAAAAATTTGCTGCCATCCAAAAACGGATGCCGGCGGTGTTTTGCAGATTTTTCATGGAAAATTCACACATTTTTCCCCGAAATGAACCGGCACAAATTTGCCAAAGTCGTCATGCTTGGAAGAAATTATCAACATGGGAGCATTTTTCCTATGAAAAACAGTTGCATCATATTGGACAGCAGCATCTCCAACAAGGTAGGGCAATGTTTTTGCTATTGCACAGCTAAAAACACCTTAACCACAATGTGATTTCACCTTCCCATCCAGTGCCGGGCCAAGTCGGCCTGGCGCCCAAGGCAACCCAGTCGACTACATCTGATGTTTGTGCCCGCACAGGCGATCAAGCGCACAAATTGTCTGCAGACTGAAAATCGCTGGGAGCACTCACCGACCCACGATGAACCTCTGCTGTGCTGCTATGTGGAGAACACCCCCGAAGCGTGTGTCTGTCTGCAAATTTTCGTAGTCACGGAGCACCAGTCAGAATAAAACATCTATTTTATTGAAAAATAGTTAAAATTAAAATTAATATTAGAGGAGGAGACAGGAATGAAGCCTTGTTAAGGTTAGAGGCCTATTGGATTTTTGAATTAAAGACCATTAATACCAATGGAGGACTTAACCAAGATTGGGAATTGACCTGTTTCTATTGAAGCATGTCCTGAACGTTTCGTTAACCATTATGGATTGATTGAATGTTTATATCGATTATGGGCCCCCCTTTTCTTGATTTCTTTGGATTTCCTTTGTATTTCTTTGGTTTTTCTTCTTTTTCTTTATCCTGATAGTACTCATCTCGCTTTATTATTTATCCATAAATTAACTTGTTTATTTAATGAATTATAGATATTATTAATTTTTTTGCGATTTATTAGTTTGTATAATATATAATTGTCGATATCCATGTTAATCTGTCAGCCATAAATATATGTAATTTAAGGCTTAAATATGTAACATCCTTTAATGTAATCATATGCACTATTCGTATAAAATTTTTTCATTGTTCTATATAATATACATGATAGTGGCACACTTCCATTTTCTTAGAGAACCGATCATGGGATTCAACCATGACGGGGTTAATGTTTTTAGAAGGGGTGTGGCTTTTGTGGTTTTAAATGTTACTCTAGTCAGTTACAATGTAGCTTTTTGAGGAAGTAGTTTGTCCACGAAACGCGTCAAAGCCATGGAGCCGTTGGGCTCACCATGCTCTATTGTCATTTTTTAACTATTTTTCAATAAAATAGATGTTTTATTCTGACTGGTGCTCCGTGACTACGAAAATTTGCAGATCAAGCGCACAAGCCAAGTGTGCACGCACGCATGCGCAGAAGAGTGCACGTCTAGAAAGTGGCGATTGCTGCCACAGGTGGGGAAAAAAGCGGCTGAACTAGGGGCAAGGTGCAGAAGAGGTACACAATCCACATTTGCTCCCTAGGCACATGCCTCTTCTGCCTACCCTAGTTCCAGCCCTGTTCCCATCATCTCCAATGCAAACGGGGAATATTTGCCATTTTGCTAATTTTTCACATTTAACCCAGTTTTGCTCATCACTATATTTAAGGAACATTGTTACTAATGAGGTACATAATTCACCATTATTTTAATGGTGAAAAAAATCAATCATTGAAAAAGTGAAACAAACATTTTCAGTTTATGATCATTTCCAATTAATCTCAAATTGATATCTTGCCTTTAAATTGTGCTATAGAACTCCCATTGATTTTTACATGAACCCGTCTGCTTTTAAATACAGAATTTTTTTAATATTTGAGGCTTTGAGTTTTTTTGCACTTATAAATCTTGAAAAAAAGTCAAATTTGAATGTTGATAAATCTGCCCCTTAAATGTTGATTCTCCATTACAATATTATTTCAACTATGGTCACTGTATTTATTCCATTGCAAAATTGAGAAAATGTTGAAGCCATGCCATCAACTTTGCAGCAGATACAGTAAGTGTAATAATGACAAGCTGCCAAGGATCAATCCTTTTTTCATAAAGGCACCAGCCTTCAGATAAAGCTCACAGTATTAATGTTACAATTTAAAGGGACAAGAAGACACACTCAATGTATTCCTGTACATTTACTTATCCTCCCTCTAAATACTTTGATGGATGATAAACAGATTTCCAATCTGGAGAAGCTATACTTTTGCAGCCCTGATCCAAATTAATTTGAATGAACATGACGGCGAGTTTGGGATTGTAAAGATTAGAGAGACTCCTGTAGGTATAATTGCCTGTTCAGTTCACCTGCTGTCCCGGCTGCATTAACAACTCTAATCATAATCTAATACTCACATCAAATTCCTGTCTTCGGAACATCCTTTAATAAAGCTTCCATCCTGTTCCTTTTAGCCTTAATTACCACTTTCTGTCTATTCCAATACAAAATTAAAAGGCCTTTGTGGGTTTTTAACTTTTTTTCAGTAAATGTAGAAGACACAGCTTCATGTGCAAAAGAGGGAACATTGAAGGGAGAGTTCACCTTTGTATTAACTTCCAGTGTGTCAATGCTTGACCTTTTCTTAGTAATATTTCAGCTGGTCATTCATTTTTAAGTTTTTCTATTTATTAGCCTTCCTATTCTAGAATGTAAATAAAGATTCTATCTGGTTATGGGAGTGAATGCCCCTGAAAGTGACTGACATTCCAAATTGGAGAATTGAAATTATATAATTCAAAAACAAATAAAGATGAAAAGACCAGTAGGGAATATTTTTTTACAAATTTGTGCCAGAATTTTTCCCTTTGTTTTGTTTTGCGAAAAAAATGTTTAGGTCATCAACACAGAACAGTGAATACTTTTAAGGTGAACTACCCTTTAAAAATGAACAATTGCAAGTGTTATGGTGTTAAATGTTAATCAGCGCTGCACAATATGTTGGCACTCTATAAATACAGGTTAATAATAATAATAATAATTGTTCCAGTTTGTGCATAATACAAATAAAGTCTGCAAGCACTCCGTGTCCACTCGTTAAAAATTATGAACTTTATTTCAACAAGAAACTAGTCAGGATGCTTGATGTTTTTAACATGTTCAAATAAAGCTTATTGTTTTTAACATGAGTGGACACGGAGTGCTTGATGACTTTATCTCAATTTGCACCTCACCTTCAGCTACGGGTTCTGGGTGACATACCCTAGCCACTTTTTTCACTCGGTGAGTGTCTTTCCCTTTTATTACGAATTAGATCTTGAATTTGAGTGGCATAGTTCCATTCATAAGGAGGGCATATAGTTAGCGGTCTTTGGGGCACATTTGCTAAGGGTCAAAGTGAATTTTCGAATTTCAAAAACTTTGAATTTCGAAGTAATTTTTGGATACTTCAATCATCAAACAGGCCAAATTCGATTTGAAGTGAAAAACTTCGACTTCGAAAATCGAAGTACTGTCTCTTTATAAAAGTTCGACTTCAACACTTCGCCACCTTAAACCTGCCGAATTGCTATTTAGCCTATGGGGGACCTCCTATAACCTATCTTGAGTGTTTGGGCAAGTTTTGAGAAATCGAAGGATTTTTGGTAAAATCGTATGATCGTACGATTAAATTGTTCGAATTTTTCGATCTGAAGGATTTCATCATACGATCTTATGATTTTAAAAATCCTTCGACTTAGAATGTCGAACTACCCTATTTGATGATCGAATTTCGAAGTTTTTTGCACTATGAAATTTAACCCTTAATGTATAGATGAGGAACAATAACGGGCTTTTGTACATAATACAAATAATACAAATAATCATAACTAAACGCAACCGCTGTTTCTTTCATATTTAAGAAGAATATTGAATGGCTTAAATTTGAACATGGAAAAAAACGTGATTAGGGAAAAGGTGATTGAAGAAAATTGAACTGTCAAAACCCCTGTATTATTACTGTAATTACTTCTCATCTGACCTTCATGGCCTCCCATCAGTTTTAGGCGGCAAGATTTTTTATTTTGTGTTATTTACATATTTGATTCAATAAATAATAGAACAAAAAAGAATTAAAACAAAATCACAATCACAAATATTAGTAAATCTGCCAGATATTAGAAGATTAGTAGAAGAGCTGCTGTCTTCTCCCCTTTGATAATACTTCTAACGCAATATCCAGAAAGTTTATTGTAGTCTCCCCTGTGTATACGTGTGCAAAGTCATCAAAGGCAAAACAAAGCAAAATTCTGTATTTTTCTGCACTATTGCCCAGATCTAGTTCCCTTACCATTTAGCATGCCATGTTTTCTTTTGATTTTACAGGAAGGCTTTGTATGCCTATGACAACATTGTTTTGTGAAGCACAAACTCATTATATAATAACACACACCTACATCTTCACACACAACATATTGATACATATCACACAGCGGTACTTCATCTGCATTGCATCATTTTTTCTTCTAAATTAATTTAAAAAAAAAAATATTTTGATGCATCTTAAGTTTTCTATTATAATATTCATTTTATGATATTAATCAGTTTGGAATTTACTCCTTAATTAACCATATGCATATGTCTTTATGAGAAGTATTTCATTAACACAGATTTTAAAAACATATTAAAAATGCAATACGTGAGTCAGCGCAAAATACAACTTAATTAAAAATGAACAGAACAGCAGCATTTTGCCATGAATTCTATTAAACCTTCTTAGTGTGTCTTAGTTTATGTTTTGTGGGCAGCAAAGCATGCTCATAGGAGATAAATTCTTCTCTTTATACATGTATTTACTAAAAGGGTCTGGATACTTTTATACCATATATAATTCTTAATCAAAATACATTTTAGACTATTTATTTTTAATACATTGTAAAATTGATTTACACATGTAATATATGTCTTGAACGTATATTCTACTCAAGTTTAGACCTAATGCTCTACATTTAAAAGATTACGTAAAATCACTGTTTTATCTCTTGTTTGATTGTCTTGTATAAACATTGTTGAATAATGAATATTGTTATTTTTTTTGTAAAAAATCACTAGAATACCATTATGCAGTTCTTTACATGTATTGTGTCATAAAAATGAAGAGGTCAGGACTAGGGAGGTCAAGCCTCTGGGCTCAAGCAATTGGTTCCTAAACTATCAGGATTTTAGCATCCGATCTCAAATTCTCATCTTCTCATATTGGGCAATGGTGATTTACCATAGAATTTTGCAAAAAGATGTATGTAAAAAGAAAAGATGATGATTTATGACCAACAATTATGATTTGCTCCCAGTAAATGAACCGGCGTCATAATTTGGCACTGTACATATTTTATTAATAAAAATACATAAGAAGGTTCCTAAAAAGAATAGAAATGAAAATGGTTTATGAAAACTTTCATGAAATAATATAATTATAACACATAACTATTTATTCAGTGGAGAAACGATTTCTATTTATTCAGTGTAGGAAATATTTCTATAATACCCATAAAGCAATAATTAACTGCATATTTTTAAAGATTTTATATCCCAAATTATAGCGAATACTATTTTTTTATCTGGATTATTAGTTCAAGTTGGAACAGAAAAATCCATCAATCCTTCAGTACATGAACTTTATTACCATTTTTATTCTGAGTTCTCTTGTCAGAGTATGCGGCCAATTATTTTCTCATATTTTCAATGTCCGTCTGATATTGGACTTGCCTGTAAGTAATCAAGATCTCTTTTTTCATCTCATTCCTGTAGGCTTTGTGGATAGCTTTTGAATTTGGCTTGAGATTTGTGTTGAGCAAGAGCAATTGTATTACACTTGTGCAGTTATTGAATTTATGTTTATCAGTTCAGTTTATCAGTTCAGTTCATCAGCTATGTCAGAATAAGTCAATAATTCCAGATATATATTGTATACATTTTGCCAAACAAGAATATTTTGGAATACTTTATTAAATACGCTTGCACATGTGTTTGTTTTAAATTATTCTTAATAAAGGGTCATTTTTATGAAGTTGTTCAAAATGATTTTATTATGTAAAAACTATGTAAATTCTAGTGGAAGTGGTGGTAAAATGCCAAATGTTGAACAGCATTGCAATCCATCTGTTCAAAATATGTATTAGAATTTACAGATTTGTTAAAATTTATACCCAATTTTTACTGTGTTTTTACTTTACCCCAAAAAATGTCATAAATAATTCCCAAATAGGGATGAGCAAAATATTTAGCTGCGTTTCCCAGCAACAAAACACCCATAGACTCTAATGCATGGTTGAAAAAAAAAAATTTGAAAAATGTTGCACAAAAAAAGGCTATTTACTTAAATTTTCAGTTACTGTAAGTGAAATGGGTTAGGTTCACCCATCACTATTCCCACATTTCAGGATTAACTGCTTCTACTATAGTAAATCTTGTGTAGTGATCCATAGGGTTAAGTTCCCCTATGATCTGAAAATCCTACATGCGGTGGCCAGCTATGTGTTGTACATAAATTGGATAAGGGAGGGGGAGTGAGTCCTTTGTCTCTGTGCACTGTGTCCTGGCAGATTCTGGATTTGGCCAGAAGGTATCACCGTTGAGCCTTTTATTCATAAAGCTAAGCTAACATGTGCTCAGGGTCAATCTGCTTCCTTGTTCACTTCAAGATGGAGTGATTTGTTCTGGCTGCGACTATTGCAGCAACATGGCCCCAGACTATGGGGAGAAACCACATGGGTGATGATGCCCTGGGTAGACTCAGGGATAATTGGATCCCAATAATCGTTTGGAGCAGAGAGATTAAAGGAGCTGCTTGGTAAAGGATTCCTGTGAAAGAGGCTGGGATGTGATCACACACCAAATTATTGTTGGAGCTGGCTTGAAGTTTTCTGTGAGATGCCTGTACCAGCTCTGTGTGAGCCCACGAGGAGTTCCTGAGAAAAAGTGTATTGCCTGTACCAGCTCTGCGTGAGCCCTCAGTGAGTGATCTGCCTAAAGTAAAGGTATTGGAATGGCTCCAGCATGAGTCCCATGTGTGAGGAAAGGTGTTGATTGTGTGCCTGCTATGTGGGAGCTACTGCCTCTATTCAAAGGGGAGGTATAGAGGGCAGGTTTTGCTACCTGGGGTATAAAGCTCATTGGACTGGGACTGTGTTTGTTCAGCAAGAGTGGGAATGTGGGACTATGTCCTGGTAAAGTCTGCCAGACCACATGGATACCCCAGGGAAGAGTTAATATTAAAATTTCAATTTGCCTTTTTTCCTTAATTTTACTGGCACAAAATGAATCCCAAATTTGGTTTGGGATTCAAATGAATTTCAGAAATATTGCAGAATTTGGATTCTGATACCTATATATATCTAAACCATTAAATTTATTTGACCCTAGTAGAGAATCATGAGAATGTTTACTGATATTCTTTGCATTGGTCTTAGTTAGGTGATCTGCTAATAGATTTTGTAGGTAGGTTTTTTTTTCAGAATAATGATAGACTTGATTGATTACATCTTTCCAGAGCAGTTTATATACTGAAACAGTGCAAGATGCAGCTCATTGACTGCTAAGAGAATTTGAAGCACCATTTATGGAAACACTGGGCATAAGCTTTTTTTCATATTTCACCCGTCATTGACTTTTGGAGGTCAAGAGCAAGTAGACCAGTGACATGTCAGATGCAGTTGCTACGTTCAAGCTTGTGTTGCAGGATTTATTTTGCTGGTTTGTACTTTTCAATGTACAGAACACAGTAAGATATCTTCCTAGTAATATAGTTAGATTTACAGTAGAATTCCTTTTTGTAACAAAAGGATTTCTATCTATGTATTAAAATTAATGTTTGCATGTATTGGAAACATATTTTTCACTAGATATTTATCAAATTTTAAAAACTGAGCCTACAAGTATAGTGTTTTTCCCATAAAGGGAAAACCCATAGCTTTTCAACACATTATCTATGAAGGCTTTTATTCATACAGTATGTAATAATGATAAGTCTAAAGCAACTGGACTTGACAATATTTTGCGTATTCATCAAAAAGCGTAATTACATCTTGCCAAAAGAACATTGACATACTTTTGTCAGCCATGATTTGTTGGTGCAAAAATGTCATAACGAATTTTCTTTAGCGTTACTTGAGAAACTTCATCAACTCACTTATGCTTACATCACTTTAAATTCACTAGGCATATAAAGGTCATATGTGCTTACTGTATTTATTAGGGATATTGGTGAAATTTTTTATTAAAAATGTCCAAGGAAGCAAAATGAAGACAGAGATCCTCTATTGTCCTAAGCCATGAGCCGACCCTTGAACAAATGAGCATGGACTTCAAATGTTAAAAAAAGGTAAATAAGATATGTTAAACAGTTACAACTTGTAAACATAATCCCACTTTAAATATGACAAAAGACCTATGACAAAAGGCATGCCGGGTTTCCGGCAAGAGTTCAATAGGGAGACAGCAAGCATCACAATCAGGGTCTTAGCTAAGGGTCAGGAATCATCAATTTAGAAATTTAGGAACACACAGGAACACCAGACAGAGTGACCTATAATCGGGCTTCGAACTTAAGACCTGGAAGCTCTTTTATTTCAAATTTTGCAGCCAGTCCTCAGCATGCTGACATCATATACAGAAATAATCACGTTTATCTTCACTATCTCTCTCTCAGCATCTGTTTCTCTTCATTCTGTCTTTATGCAGGATTTAGGTGTCAGATATTCATTGACACTTAGGGGCACATTTACTAAGGGTCGAATTTCAAAGTGCTAAAACTTCGAAATTCGACCATCAAATTGAAAAATTCGATAGTCGAAGTTTTTTTTATTTAAATTTAACTGTTTTTGATCGAATTAAAATCGGTTGGTCGATCGTAGAAATCGTTCGAATCTAACATTTTGAACGCTTTAATCGATCGAACGATTTTGAAAAAAACCCTTCGACTTTTAAAAACCATAGGCTAACATAGCAATTTGGCAGGTTTAAGGTGTCGAAGTTTTTCAAAGAGACAGTACTTCGATTTGCAAATGGTCAAATATTCAAAGTATTTTCAATTCGTATCGAAGTCCAATTTGGCCTATTCGATGGAAGAAGTACCCAACAATTACTTACAAATTCGAAGTTTTTAAATTCGGAAATTCACTTTGAATTCACTTAGACCCTTAGTAAATGTGCCCCTAAGATCCAATATATCCAATATGGGGGCTCCTTTTGCCTAGAAGATATATTAGAGCTGACTCTATTAAAATCATCAGAAATCCTGTCTCTCTACATGCAGAATTTGTGCAGTTATTTTGTTATATTTTGTTTGTACTGGAATCAGTTATTTGAATGAGCTCTAATTTATTTGCTAGAAGCCCCCCCTATAATATTATCTATATTGTATCTAACTGTCAATTAATATATGACACCCAAGTGCTGCAAGAAGATAGAATGAAGAGAAACAGATGCTGAGAGTGGGATAGTCAAAATGAACTTTTTTCAGAAACGGTATCAGATATTTAATTGAGTATGTTTATAAAACTTCTTATTTCAGTGTGATGAAGCTTATATTAAATTTTAGTTTTAGTTTAGTTTTTAGTATTTGGGGGAATAATTACGCTTTGCCTTGGATAGAAAATACATTAATGTGTTATAGGCTAAATAGAAAGATTTAAGAGGAGTGCCTTCACTCTTGTAATGGGCTCACAGTGAGTAGTGTACTCTCTGAAATCATCTATCTAAGCATAAAGCATAATCTAATAAGTATTATATGTTATATATAGTTTAGATTTCTTTCCAATTATTTCAGTTTTCTATGTAGTAATAAAACAGTACCTTGTACTTGATTATAACTAAGATGCACAAGTCTAAATTGAAGCTAAGACAATCCTATTGGGTTTAGTTAATGCTTAAACGCATTTTTGTAGACTTAAGGTATGACGACCCAACTTAGGGGAAGATCGATTTTCCAGGGATCCTAAGGTACAAAGTATTTTCGATAATAAATTCCATACCTGTATTAAATTACAAAGTCACTGGAGTCTAAAAAATCTTCTGTAAAAGTAAAATAGTCATTGCCTTGACTATAAATAAATAAATTAAAATACTATGTGGGAGAAATACACCATACTGAGCAGAATAACATATGCCTTTATTAATTTTACTTAATGTAATGTGGCATAACTTTATTTTTCCTGTTCTCTATATGTGCCGAGTATTTTCTTTGATTTCCTCTTGCTAAATTAAATTGTGAATGAAAAATAACTGTGAGTACTTACCGCAGTAACCCAAGTGCATCTAGCACTAAATGCAGACCCCCCACCTGTATTGCATGTTACCAAGGAAACATCAGATTGCAGCACTTTCATAGCTCTCCTTCTGCTCACATTAGTTTCTCACATCTCCCACTGGTAGAGACAGAGCAGACTTTATTTTGAAATTTGTCTCACCTGGCACATACAGCTCACAATTCAATTTTGTGTGAAAATATGGCGTGAAAGTTTGGCAAAAGTCAAAATAAAGTTTGCTCCTTATATAGGAGTAAGTAAACAGGTACTTAAGACAAAACTGTCTGTTAAAAAAATACAAGACAAAATGTATTGCTGGTAAGGTCTATATGGCCAGCAATGTTTAGGAAACATTCTTTTCACATGGCCAGATATATCAATCAATAGCAATATTTATGATCATCTTGGAAGCTTATTTATCACAAATTGAATTTTCAAGATTTTATCTAATTCAAAAACCCCTAGAAAACTCAAATTTCAAACAGCTGAAACACAATGAAATTCTACAGATCACTTTCAAAATTTAAAACAATTTCAAAAACACCAATTCAAAAAAGCTTAGTTTTTTCTAAAACTTCCAATGACTTCTACATGCACTTGCGAGCATTTAAACGCCAAAGCTTTACATTCGAGTTTTTTAAGGTCTTGAGAAAAAAGCAGAAAAAGACACTAGAACAATAGCTTATATCAGAAAAAAAACAAGGAATATATTCTCGAGTGTATTTTTTTATGGAAGAAAGGTTGCATACTGTTGATAATCAAACTTTTCTATATTCCATGCTGTGTTGTTTGTACATCCTTTAGGGGGTTATTTATCAAAGTCCGAATTTATCTCAAAATTTTCTGCTAGAAACCCTGATCTAAGCAGATCAGGTTTTTTACACTTATTTATTATTACATTTTCAAGAAAACTTGCTTTGCGGGAAAAAAACAGATTTTCAAGTTTTTCGGATTTTCCATCTGATTTTCATGATTTATTTTTTATTTTTCACTTGAAAACTCGGATTTTTGAAAAATTTCGTGGTATTGCACAAAACCCAGCGCACATCTAAAAATCATTAGGGCTTCTCCCATTGATTTATATGCAACCTCGATAGGTCTGAGATGGCAAATTTTCTGATTCAGACTTTTCCATCCTCTGGGTTTAATAAATTCTGAAAAATTCATGATTTTTTAAAAGTTTGATTTTATAAAAAAAAAATCACAAATATTTCTTTATTTTTTCATTCGTAGTTTATTTACTCCCTGTGTAGTCTGTAAGGAGCAGTTTGATTTATTTTTTTTTCCCCAAGTAAACTTCAAAATAAATAAAGTTGTTCCCATTAAATTCTATACAATTTTGGCAGTTTTTACTTGTTTTTTTTGTCAATAATAATAATAATTGATAAATCTAGACTGTTTGTGATTTCAGAAAATGTCCGCATTTCGTGTCCGCATTTTATCTCAGCGTTATTTAAAAAATGTTACAAAAATCTGATTATGATAAATCAGCCCTTTAATAAATCCCAAACCCGTGAGTTTCAAAAATTTTGATTTGTTAAGTCTGCTCCTTATACATCTCAAACCATACTAAATAAAATCTGATTTGGAATGTCAAATGCATGGGCAATGTTCAAAGAAACCTTGATAGAAAAACCTTTATGTAGAAAATCTACATTCTGTGTGTTTCTTTTGCTTTTCAAACCAAGGAATTATTGGGAGTATCTCCACACAATATAATAATTTTGCATTGAAATGATTACTGCAGGCCTGACTGTATTCTTCCTAGTAATATCTGATATGTATCAATTCTTATTTCTTTTAATCAGAATTGTGTAAAAGTGTTATGAAGAAGACAACACATGCTGAAAGCAAAACTGTAAACAGTACCCACCAAGTTTTATACAATTACAGTGATAAATGCTTCCTCCGGCTAAAAATAATTGCCTGCAGGTGGATTTATGAAGGGCCATGCCAAATGCTTTATATTCCAGCATTGGCACTCTTGTCTTAATGCTCAACCCATAATCATTCTCATCTGTCAAGTTTGATAGCTCTTACTAAAACAGATGAGTATCCTACTGAACAACAAGAGCATTTCCTGATCAAGTGAAAAAGTACGATATGAAGACAATTAGACTGAGCATTAATTGTCTCTGCTGTACATGTTAAAGAGTAGGTTTATTTATAACTTCTGTATTATGCAAGTTGCTTTACAGTCTAGGTAACTGCTAAGTAACAAACTTTCTGTAAAGATCATGGTGAACAGTGTTGGTAATTTGCTAACCAGCACCTTATTACTAAGTAAGACTCTGAATCAAGGTTCTTCAAAATAATGGAGTTTGTTTATTAGACAGAAAAAATAATACATGAGTTTTGCTTGGGAAGCTGTCCAATAACACAATAGTGAGGCACTACAGTATGGGGCATTTTTATCAAAGGTCGAGTTTCGAATTGAAAAAACTTCGAAAATTCAAAAAGACCAACCGAAATTAAGTTGAAGGTTTTTTTGGTCAAATAGGTACATTTTTGATCGAATAGGTCCGTATTCAGCTGTATTCAAATCATGGGAATCGAAGCAATAGCGCATTCTATTAGAATAGATTGAAAGTTTTTCACAAAAAAAACTTTGATTTTTCCACCAATTGACTCCAAATAGGTTCTAGGAGGTCCCCCATAGGCTAAAACAGTAACTTGGGAGGTTTTAGATGGCGAATGGTCTAAGTTTTTTTCAAAATCAAATCGAATTTGGACTATTCCTTAGTCGAAGTACACAAAAAATAGCTTGAAATTTGAATTTTTTTCATTCGAAATTTCATCTCGACCTTTGATAAATCTGCCCCATATGTGTGACAAGAGGGCTTCTAATGCCAAACCTATTTGTCCGAGCTTATTTACCCTTTGCTGGACAGTGGTGTAAAATGATTTCCATAAATGGCAAAAAACTTTCTTCACCAGGACAGAGACATATTTGCCAAACTAAGGGTTTCCTGAATGCAAACAAAGCAAGTGATTAGGTCTTTTTTTGCTTATAGCAGACATGGAATATGTATTGCTTGTGCTACAGTCCTGTCCCACCCTTAAACCCTTTGACTTCTGGCAACAGGGTCTTGACATTTTGTAATCACAGCCTTATATTATCTTAGTAGACCACTATTAACTTTCTCCTGCCCACCTGGACTTAGATTTGCCTTTTTTTCTTGTAGGACTGGGGGCTGTTATTAGTTATTATATTATAGAATGTACAAAACGAACCAGTCAATAGTGGGTGTCTGTATTAACAGTTCAACCTTGATTAGAGCCTGATTATACCCTGGGTTCATATTTGGAATTAAATGAAGGATTGCTTTGCTTTAAATGTCTAAGGAATGCTATAAGAGTGTGTGATGTTGTCCAGAGTTACTCCTGATACTTAGGTGATTATTTATCAAAGGTCGAACGTTATTTTAAAGTTTTTTCAAAGGTTGAAGTTTTTAATACCCTGAATGAACTCACAACTTGAACGGTTTCTTATTTAAGAAAAACACTTGAATGGTAAAAACTCAACTCTGAACTCAACTGAAACCTGAAGACTCAAATTGACCGAGTTTTTGGCTGGAAAAACTCAACTAGCTTGAATTGATAGTGTTTTTGGGCAAAACCCTCCAAAAAAACTCGAACATCATGCAGGCTATTAACATCTTCAAATGGTTCAAGGGACCTCTGCCATTGACTCTTACATGACCTCAACAGGTTTTAGATTATGTATTTTTGGATTTAAGCTATTTTGAGAGAGGGTATAATAAATCTCAAAAAATTAAATTTTTTTCCAAAAAACTCAAAAAAAGTTTTTTTTAACCCATAAATCTGAGTTTTGACCAAAAAATCAACTTGAAAACTGAAATGTTAGTGGAAAACACAACTCGAACCTTAATAAATAATCCCCTTAGTGTTTCCCTCAGACTTCCAGGCCAACATCCTGTTCATGGTAACCAGAAAGGTATTAGAAGTAATTGTCGTCAATTTCCAGATAATAGTTCAAAGGCAGGCAGAATAGAAGCAAGTCTCAGGTTTAGGCAAGGTCAGAAAGTCCAGGAATACAGATAATACCAATTTAGGAACACTCGGGAAAGCTTTAACAAATCCTATAATCGGGCATTGAACACGTGACCTGGAAGTCGTTATATTTTCAATTTTCATACAGGCGCGTGATGTCATCATGCAGGTGTCGGCCCACGTGGGTCATTGGTGCCACCATCTTGGACACGTGGCTGCTGGAGAGGGGAGCACCCTCGGGCGCTCCTGACAGGCACCCTCCAATGATTCTTTATGCTTACACATTATCCATGGTGAACACTCATCTTGCATAAAAATACATTGTCCTTGGTAGTTTTCAGCAAGGGCTCCACCATCTACTTCAACCTGCCAGGCATCCCCTGTGCCAAAGTAAGACTTGGAGCATACTCTTTTGGAGCTTTTCTCAGCAGTTCTATACTGCAAATGATACAAATTTTAAACCAATTTTATGTAAAAATGCCCTGGGACCCTTGGAAGGTTAAACACAGTGCAAGTTTCATATCATTGGCAGGATACATGCAGTACAAAGAACATATCCAGTGCCACCTTATTGTAAAATACTTTTAGAACACATTGTAGCCTACATGCCCAGCATGGCTCTCCATCCTGCCATTTTGGAACATTTGGATGGCCTTGGCCCTCCCCTGAGTCATGGGCCCTGGGAGGCCACCACATTTATTCTCATTAAAATTGACTGTTAAACACTGCTGTCACTTCTCAAAGGTAGCTGAAACATATCACATTGAAATCAATCAAGCAAAGCAGTGGAGAAATATAGTAACCACACTGGCTGTGTGAAACAAACTAATTAAGCAGTGTTAAATCACACTTACGTACATGTGGGTAAATAATGAATTTACCAAACTGCAAAGGTGCAAAATGCACTTAGGTGCTCTCGAAGGTTTCACAGGAAGATGTAAAAATACACTCTAATAAATTGTAAATATTCATTTATATACTTCGACATGGAGAAGTATACAGAGCAGTTAAGAACAATGCAAGCTTGGGAAATGTAAACTGATTCATTGAGCAGACAGAAAAGAGGGCCAGTAATGTGAAACACAGAAATGTTGTAGATAATGGGGAAAAAAGAACA
Source organism: Xenopus petersii (assembly GCA_038501925.1). Classification (NCBI taxonomy): domain Eukaryota; kingdom Metazoa; phylum Chordata; class Amphibia; order Anura; family Pipidae; genus Xenopus; species Xenopus petersii. The sequence continues at coordinate 148,989,927 of CM076682.1, forward strand.
GAATGTTCAATTTACATTTTAATTAGCAGGCATAAATAGCAAATAGCTTGCCAGTTCAGCTCAACAAAAGCTTTTGTGAAGGACCAGAATTTTTGGAAGGTCGGCCAGTAATATGGGCACGTGATTCCTACATCACAAGGATTGAGGGCATCTTTATTACCAGTCAAGCATCGGCAAGTAAGTAAATTAGTTCTTAACTTGCTTGCTTTTTAAAGGCACTGAATAGGAAACAATGTGAATATTTTTGAAGTGCTTGAGTTTGCTTTGTATTAAAATGGTGGGGAGGAGTTGTAATGTATGGTATCTCAAAACCCAGAACAAATATCAAGGTCACTGTCTCGGCTCAAGCTTCTGCCAATAACTTTTATACTTTGTGAGCAGCCATCCACCACTCGGATGCCGCCAGGTCTTAATATGAGAGGACGATGGGGAGAGTTCTGGGCAGACAAGGGAGCCGTAACTTGTACAGGAAGGATGGGAAACATTGAGTTTAGTAAATGGTCAGTCCAACGTCGATACCAATCAGGCAGTGCAGTACAGAATCAGGAGTCCGAGACGTAGTCGAGGTCACAGGTTGGGTCAAAACCAACAGTAACGCAGTACAGAATCAGGAGCCAAAAGAATGTTCAGGACCAGGCAATGGTCAGGATGGGCAACGAACTAGCAAAGGTCAGGGACATGCATGGTCAGAGAACCGACAAAACAGACTAGAAGCGCACCCAGGAACTATAGAAATAGACCTACGTTGGGCAAGGAACAATTGCCCTTCAAAAATTTCAATTTAGCACCAATCACTATGCTGTCAGCAGCGTACATCAATTCTGGATTCAAGGGTGTCAGAATTAGTAGGCGCTAGGCTAGGGGATGACCTAATGTTAATGGTAGACAGAGGCTACAATTTTCCCGGCGAAAAAATTGCAAAACACATTAAAGACTATGGGGCATATTCACTAGAGGGTGAAGTAGCCGACACTAGCGTCAATTGGCTAGAAACCCATTCCACAAGGACATCGCCAATCCATTAACAACACACTCTATCGCCAGGCGACTTTTCGCTGTGGCGAACAGTGGTTTCTCCGCAAATTCACTTGTTCTGATTTTACTAAACATTACCCCTTTAGCCAAAGTTTCCTTCACCACATTAGACCAGGCAAACAACCAAAATGAAGCAACATCTTCCTCAATTTTATGTCAATTACATCATATCCTGTCTGTCGGAAATAAGTTTTAAAAATGTTGGCGACTTGTCCTTTTAAGTGGGATTGCCTGCAAAAGTCCTAACGATTAAACGTTTTTGTGTTAAAATTTTTTCCCAGACATTTGAGGGGCATGGAACTTCGTTTTAGGGTGGGCTCATGTGAAGGGCATTAGAGGATCTCTTTTGTCTTTATTCAAGTTCCTTGGGTATTTGTAATACCGTATATACCCGAGTATAAGCCGAGTTTTTCAGCATCCGAAATGTGCTGAAAAAGTCTACCTCAGCTCATACTCGGGTCAGCGGTACATATGAAATGAATATGAAAGAATAACAGTGACTGCAATATCACACAGCGCCATCTGTTGGTTATATGAAAGAATAACAGTGACTGCAATATCACACAGCGCCATCTGTTGGTTGTATGAAAGAATAACAGTGCGCCCTCTGTTGGTTATATTAAAGGAACAGTTCAGTGTGAAAATAAAAACTGTGTAAATAGATAGGCTGTGCAAAATAAAAAATGTTTCTAATATAGTTGGTTAGCCAAAAATGTAATATATAAAGGCTGGAGTGAACAGATGTCTAATAAAACAGCCAGAATCCAACTTCCTGCTTTTCAGCTCTATAACTCTGAGCTAGTCAGCGACTTGAAGGGGGGCCACATGGGACATTTCTGTTCAGTGAGTTTGTAATTGATCCTCAGCATTCAGCTCAGATTCAAAAGCAACAGATATGACCCATATGGCCCCCCTTCAAGTCTCTGATTGGTTACTGCCTGGTAACCAGGGTAACCAGTCAGTGCAAACCAAGAGAGCTGAAAAGCAGGAAGTAGTGTTCAGACTGACATGTTATACATCAAATCACTCCAGCCTTTATACATTACATTTTTGGCTAACTAACTATATTAGAAACATTTTTTATTTTGCACAGCCTATTTATTTACCCAGTTTTTATTTTTACACTGAACAATTCCTTTAAAGAATAACAGTGACTGCAATATCACACAGCACCCTCTGTTGGTTATATGAAAGAATAACAGTGCGCCCTCTGTTGGTTATATGAAAGAATAACAGTGACTGCAATATCACACAGCACCCTCTGTTGGTTATATGAAAGAATAACAGTGCGCCCTCTGTTGGTTATATGAAAGAATAACAGTGACTGCAATATCACACAGCACCCTCTGTTGGTTATATGAAAGAATAACAGTGACTGCAATATCACACAGCACCATCTGTTGGTTATATGGAAGAAAAACAGTGACTGCAATATCACACAGCACCCTCTGTTGGTTATATGAAAGAATAACAGTGACTGCAATAACACACAGCGCCATCTGTTGGTTATATGGAAGAATAACAGTGACTGCAATATCACACAGCACCCTCTGTTGGTTATATGAAAGAATAACAGTGACTGCAATATCACACAGCGCCCTCTGTTGGTTATACGAAAGATTAACAGTGATGGCAATATCAAACAGCACCCTCTGCACATGGTAGTGGGACAGTGGGCCAATGCACACAGTAATCCGTGTGGCAATTCTCTGTCACCATCAACTTTGCAAAGAAGTCCGGTTGATCGCTGGGGGGGTCGCTTTGGCAGAATGTGCACTGCTGGGAGACAGGGCTGTAGTTGTGTCTAGGCTTATACTAGAGTCAATAAGTTTTCCCAGTTTTCGTAGGTAAAATTAGGTACCTCGGCTTATACTCGGGTCGGCTTATACTCGAGTATATACGGTAATAAGTGTCCACTTCAAGCATTTGCACCAACATCTATAATAAAGACGTCCATACGACTTTAATGTTTCTGCCGTATTCAAATTAACCTAAGTGTAAGAGGACTAAGGAAGATTCACTAGGCAGAATCGATCGCTTCATTTCTCTTTGAAACGCTCACACTGTCGAGTAAGTCGCCACTAGCGAAAAGTCGCCAGTGTTCGGCACCAAGGACGCAATTTTCTGAATGGTAATGAATTTACGCCAGGTGAAGTGGCACAAGGTGCTTCGAAGCTTTCACTGGAAACAATTCGCACTTTAGCGAATTTGCCCTATGGGTGACTTTTTGCTGTGCTGACTTTTTTTTATTGCAGAATATATTGGAGTCTATGGGAAACTTTTTTTCCTCTCAAATTGCATTAAATTCAATGGAAGTATTTTTGTCAAGTCTTTTCTCACTCCAAAAGCAATAAAGTCCACGGGTTCCAATGCATTGAATTGAATGGGCATTTTTATTTGCTCTGCCAATTTTTGTTTCACCAAAAAATCCACAAAATGCGGTATTTAAGTGGTATTTGCTATACCTTACCAAATAAATTAGTTCTCATTTGTTTCTGGAAACACTTTGCAGCAGTGCTGTCAACTGAAACCATCTATCCAAAGCAATGCAGTGAGTTAGTTGTTTATACCGTGCAATTAAAAAAAATCAGAAAAACAGCTATTACAGTTAATTGTTTTAGCAGTTGTTGCACATTTTACTTATGTGTTTTGTTTCCTCATATCATAATTTATTCTGTGAAGGGTTGTTTTTCCCCCTTGGGATATTTCTATAGATTGATATGGGAATTTGCTTTTTTTTTTTTTATAAAGCATAATTCATGCGGTGTAATTTCCAAAGTAGCTGTGGATTTTGTAAAGCGACGATCGTCAGGTCTTGCTGGCTTGCTGCTATTTTCTATCAGGTGGTTAGAAACCCTGCAGAAATGAGAACATTTGTCGCAAATGAATATTGACTCTGTTGATAAGCTGGACAGTTGGAAAAAAAGATATTCGTTCAGTAGAACCCAGAAGAGCTTATTGTGATACTATATTTTCTTTACAATCTCTGGTCTGCAAACAACTTCAAATTGATCCCAGGACATCCCCATAGGCTAAAACAGCAATTCGGCAGGTTTAAGGTGGAGAATAGTCAAATTTGAATTCTTAACGGGGCAGTACTTGATAAATATTATGCCACAGGGCTGATTAATACATTTTGGTGTTAATTGTGCTGGTTTCCAAGCTGTGAGGATTTTCTCTGCAGGAATTTATGGATGGCATTCCAAATGTAAGGAGAAGCAAGAGAGAATGGTTTAAAGGAGAACCAAACCCTTGCTAAGGAAAACCCCTACCCCCAAACCCTACATAGACCCCCTCCCTGCTCCCCCCAGCCTAGGTGGTACCTTTGGTAAATGCCCCTTTTTACTTACCCCTCGGTGCAGATTCAGGGCATTGAAGTTCACAGGCGTCATCTTCTTCTCTTCGGTAATCTTCGGGTCTTCTTCAGTCTTCTGGCAATTTCCGTGACTTTCGGCGCATGTGCAGTTTGATGCACAGTTTGATCCTATTTTTGTTTTATTTTAAAACTTTAACACTTTATATAAAACCTTCAGGTTTCATTCATTTATTTAATTCCTATTTCCTTATATATATCTGTAGGGAATCGGTGCAAAAGCATTGCCCCTATCCCTGTAAGAGCAGAAGCACAGAGCCTGTGTCTGTGTGCTGTAAGCTGTTACCTAGCAACCGGCTAGTCGGTGATTTCAGTGCAACAGGAAGTGACACAGCAGCTAAGGGGTGGCTGGCAGGAAAAGGAAGTCACAGATACTGGCAAAAGAAGAAAGCCTGGCATAGAGAGCAGCATGGTGGACAGAGAAGGAAGCAAGAGAGTGTGAAAGGAATCCAGACTGGAGGAACAAACAGCAGGAGATTCCTATCTGAGCATCCAAAGGGGCTGGTAATCGCACTGTATGCCTGAATGTGCTGGATTCACCTGGAGAGAGCTCTAAAGTATTCCAAAGAGGATTTGTGAGTATCCTGGTTAAAGGGAGAGTACCCAAAAGAGCCGCTGAAGAATAATGAGAGTGTGCATTAAAGGACTTTGCTTTTATTAGTTAGGCAGACAGTTTGGCGCTAGCAAGTTAGTTAGTGAGGCCCTATTGCCACCAGTTAGGAGAGCTGCATGTACTAGTTGGCCAGTTATTTTATATAAACCGTTATTTAATTTAACCAATACTGTGTGTGTGTTATTGCTGTATTCCTAACTGGGCCAACCATAGATACATTCCCGTATCCCACTAGGTAGAGGCACTGCGCTAGTAAGTACCAGGTACCCAGTCTCTCCCCATACCACTGCAGAGTGGCTCAGGTTTGTCCCATGCCATCAGGTAAGCGCCACACGCAGAGTGCAACACCGACAAAAGGGGTGTTCGAAAGGGTTACATATAATTTCTTTCATTTTGCATATTTCCTTTTATCATACATCCAGTGTTTATTTAAACAAGAAAAAAGAGCCAAATTCATTGAGAGTTAAAAAATCAGAGGATGAAAATATTTAATAATCATTATACAGCTTTCCATTCCCTCTCTATATAAAACAGTTCATGTCCCATTTTATGTTGAGTCCAGAATATAATACAAACTCTAGAGGTAAGTGGTGAGAGTTAGGGAGAGCAAATTGCAATAGTCTAGGTATAGGATGAGGGTGTGCATGAGCATCTTAGTTGTTGCTACAGTGAAACAGGGAGTGTGTTATAAAGAGATATATTATTAACATGTATTTGATATACAGTCTCAATGACATGTAGAACATATCTAATTCACTGAAAAGTTATCTTCACTTCACTTCAAAGGGGTTATTCACCTTTTAGTACGATGTAGAGGGTGATATTCTGAGACAGTTTGCAATTGGTTTTCATTATTTATGATTTTTAAGTTATTCAGCTTTTTATTCAGCTGCTCTGCATTTTGCAGTTTTAACAATCTGGTTTCTAAGGTCCAAATTATCCTATAAACCATGAATTGCTTTAATTAAGAAACTGTAATATGAATAGGAGAAGGCCTGAATAGAAATATGAGCAATACAAAGTAGCAATAACAATACATTTATAGCTGGTGATGAGCAAATTATTTGCCAGCCATGGATTCGCAGAGAAATTCCGAATTTAATCAAATGCAAATTTTTTTGCGAAACTGCGGCAAAAATTCACCATGAAAAAATGGCAATAAGAAAAATACCCATTGATTTTAATGCATTTGGAGAAAAAAAAGTCGCCATAAGAAAAAACACCCATTGACTTCAATGCATTCGGAGCAAGAAAAATTTTCGTAAAAATTTGAAGTGTGTAAAAAGCCCATTGACTTCAATGAATTTTGCAATATTTTGTCGTTTTCGAAAATGTTTTCGTAATTTTGAGAATTTTTCGGCAAGGCGAAACAGGGTAGATCTGCTCATTGCTATTTTTAGCCTTATAGAGCATTTGTTTTTAGGTAGGGTCAGAGATCCCAGAGTTAGAGGAAAAAAGGCAAATAATTCAAAAATTTTGAAAAAAATTAAGACTAATTGAAAAGTTGCTTTTAATTGGTCATTCTATAACATACTAAAAGTTAACTTAAAGGTGAACCACCCCTTAAATGGCTAAAATAAAGGCAGGTTCTGAAAGTTTCTTGTATAAGTTTGTCTCAGTTCACTAATAGCTTGATCTTTGCTCATTTTTTCAATACTCAACATACTCAACTGATATCAGAGGAGCATTGGCAGCTTCCTGTTGACCCCCAGTTACAGGAAAACACAAATGCAACAGTCCACTGAAGCGAGGAAAATGTAAAAAAAACTAAACTGTCAAAAATTTTAAAGCTTTATTGTGATTGATTACAAAAAAAACAGATGGTAATACAGATTTATTATGATATCTTTTTCCCAAATAGACTGTCCTTCAAAGGGAAAGTAATCATGGGTTTCCGAACAAGCGTATGCACCGGCTATTATTGTTCTGTTGTACTGAAATATTCATGATACTATCCTTTCTTCAAGCCATTTACCAACGAGCACAATTTTTGCATTGTACCGTGTTTTGACAAGTTAATTGCTTGCCTTTTTTGATAGACAACTATATAAATAATAAATGTATAGTAATCGCTGCAGCATTATCAGTCTCATAAGGGAACAAGCACAGCATGTCAATGTCCTCAATGCAAATTATAAAGATAAATTGTAACTCCTTTGCAACTGACAGAGTCATATTTTAAGATTTACCTCAAGCACAAAAAAAAAAAAAAATGACGTGTACTAAACAATCTTCAAAAAAATATATATTTCTGTAGAATTCGACCTGGGTGATTGTGAGTTAATAGAGACCTGTAAGAAAGATCCAGCAGATGAATTTCCTTAATTATTTCTCCATTTCAAGCTGATTATACGTAATTCAGAAGAAGAAAAACTTTATTTTTTTTGCTAAAAATGTAATGTACAAAGAAACGTTCTATTTGCTATATTGTATCCTGTTGAGTGTCATAATTATTCCATTGTTTTAAAATAGCATTTTCAAGTAGAAAGCTTGGCTTTACAATGCAGTTTAGATATTTTCAGGTGAGAATGAAATGCTTTTATGTCTTTTCGAAAAATTTGCATATAAAAGCAAACTTCCCAAACTCATAACTTTAGTTGGTTAAAATGCCATCTGTATCATAAGAAATCATGGCAGGTCCTGCACAGAAAATTGTCCTATTAATACAAGCAGAAAAATCAACAAAAAGCCCAGTTTAACCCTGTCTTATAACAAATACAGACAAAGTTAGAGAGACATGGATAGACAGGAATCTAAATCCAAATCATTTTACCCAGCAAAGATTATAGTCACAAAAAAACCAACAGTATATAAAACAACTGAATCTCCTTATTAACACTCAAGTTATAGGTGGGGGTGAAAGATAGACTTTAATTACTAACAAGACCGAGGGGCAGGTTTACCATGTGTTTTCCTGCAGGACAGATATGGGGTTGAAATACTTAGGAACATAAATAGTTGTATCTACTGTATCGAAATAGAATCAGAGTAAGGGAGACCTAGGGGCATGTTTACTAACATTGGAGATAAATATTTGGAGAGATTTCTGGAGATGTTGCCCATAGCAACCAATCAGATCTTTGCTGGCTGTTTAAATCCAATTGCTGATTGGTTGCCATGGGCAACATCTCCAGAAATCTCTCCAGATATTTATCTCCAATGTTAGTAAACATGCCCCCTAGTATGTTGGGAAAAGAGTAAATACAATGCTGGTGCTGCTCATCAACAGTTTTGTTCCATGGCCTGGTGCCATTTTCTCAGAACTAGAGCATTGGCCATAAAAAAAAAAGTAGCAATTTATTTCACTGGGTGGGGGAGGTGCGCCTAACATTTTGGAGATCATTTTACATATGTAACGCATGGTATCCCAAAAATCAAGAACAAACCTCAAGGTCACAGTCTCAGCTCACGCTTCTGCCTATAACAACCACCTTTAGTTTCAGGAGGAACCCTCTACTACTCAGATGCCACCAGCTCTTAAAAGGCATGTAAAGTCTAAAATAGAATAAGGCTAGAAATGCGGTATTTTGTATACTAAATATAAACATGAACTTACTGCACCACAAGCCTAATCAAGCAAATAATTGATGCTTTCAAAGTTGGCTACAGGGGGTCACCATCTTGTATCTTTGTTAAACATCTTTGCAAGACTAAGACTGTGCACATGCTCAGTGTGGTCTGGGCTGCTTAGGGATTGTCATATACAAAGCTGCTTGAGTTCTGCATGGCTGGGAAGTAAGGCAGGGGCTCCCCCTGCTGTTCATAAGTATGATTGTTTCCCTGCTCAGCAGTTAGGGACCATCTGACAATTCCTATCGACAGCAGCAAATGAAGGGAGAATTTCACTGCATACAGTCAGGTTTCTTATAAAAAACGGTACACATTTTTTAATTAAAATATATTGGAGATAGGTTTCTTTTTCACTAAAGAAAGTAACAATGGGATTTAATTTTGTTGCCTTTATATGCTCTTTAATGTGAGAGGACCAAAGGGATAGTTCTGGGCAGACAAGGGAAACGCAAAGTATACAAGAAGGATGATAAATAGAGAGCTTAGTCATGGAACAGGCCGGGTCTTTACCAATGCAGTACAGGATGAGGAACCAGGAGCGAAGTCAGGACACAGATCGGGGTCAAACAAATAGTATCAGGGTATAAAGTCAGGATCAGAAAGAATGGTCATGCACAGGCAGGTTGGTACAGGCAGCAAACAATCAGAGGTCAGGAACAGGCAAGGGTATAAGAACAGATAATCAGAAATTAATCACACTCAGGAAATAGACATTGGGCAATGAGTCAGAGCAGAGTAGGGGGTTTTATAACCAGACTAATGGCTTACACAGATCACCTGTGGCTAGATTGGCCACAGGTGATCAGCACAGAAACACCAGGTCACTGGTTCGACTCCAGGAAGAATGTTACAATATATACTGACAATAATTACAGTCAGCACTTGCTGTAAGCAGACATTGGCAAAACTCTTCTGTTAGGATGGAGTGGCATTATCTTCAGTGCTCAAAGAGAGAGACAAAAAGAAAGGAGTACTGGTTTCACACAATCTATTTGCAAATTTGTGTTTGTGATTGTGTCATTGATAAAGCCTATAATCGACGAAACGTGCGCCAGGCACTGCAGCTCCGCCGCTTAATTTTCAGCGGTTTGGGATAGGGGAAAGAGAACTGCAACGGTAGCTCTTGAGTGGGAATGAGAAACTCAGGGGGGTGAACGGAGGAAATCGCTATCACGTGGGGGGTTTGGATTCCAATTGCGCACACGTATAGCCACTCTGTCAGTACAAGGTGTTGCTTGTTTAGCGTCTAGGGAATAGGCCATATAATCTAGGTTATAACATACAGGGCTACGTGTCCTGAATTTTTATACACAATGCAATTTGGATTATTCGTGTGCTCAATGGACACTGTAACTGAACAGTTTCACTTCTAAACCCACCCTCATAAGAGAGTTCAAAGGCTTGACCTAAAGATTAACTCCTAATACATTATTAACTCCTCACCTACCCTCTCACGATACCACTGTTACAATTGCTCATTAATGTTCTCTGTGTACCCCTTATTTACCATCAATTCATTATAGGGTAATTGGGTGATGTAAGATCTATTAAGGAACAGCATAATGAATTAATTACGCTGCTACTTCCTTTCACCTACATACTAGATCAAATTTCCACCCTTTCTTTTTAATTGTTTTTAAGTGGTTTTATCAATTAATTCCCTCTCACAGTTCATGAATTTTAAGGAGTCAATAAAAGTTATATTTTATCAGGTTTATCATTCTGGGTCTTATGTCGTGGGTCCAATCATGTACCAATGTCCACAATAAGCACCTTGCACTTTAAAAGTTTTTTTATTCCACAATGAATTCACAAGTATTTTCACTTTATTAATTAAATTTTATTAATCACAATGTTACTTTGACAAATCAACACAATGGATTTTTTTGTACAATCACGATGAATTAGTTGATCACAACGTTCTTGGAAGACACAATCACAAACACAAATTTGCAAATAGATTGTGCGACTCCAGTACTCCTTTCTTTTTGTCTCTCTCTTTGAGCACTGAAGCTATTTCTTATTTATAGGAGTTGTCAGCACATCTATACCGAGTGTCTTTTTAGCTCTCGGTTAAGGGACCTTAGGGAAAGACATTTGGTTAGAAGGTGCGGCAAATACCGATTCCTCTCATCCTGGAGTGGCATTATGCCTCCTTCACTAACACAGTGGTCATCTATTAGCTGGACTCTGATCCTTAATAAAATTCAAATGATCAATATATTGAACATTTTCATTGTTTAGACAAATGTTAAATATATTTCATCATGCTGGACCTTTAATAGAGGCATGCAATCATGATGAATAAAATCATCCAGGTCATGCTATACAGTATCTACTAAAGTTAAGTCTAAAGCAACTGGTTTTTATTGAAAACATTTCACCTTTCATCCCACATAACATCAACCAAATGACCATCTGTGTCGTTACTACTCTTAAGGGTTTAACTGAAGAAGCAGCATGGATGAGCGGTGAAACGCTTTCAAGAATACTCAGAAAGTTAATTTGCGTTAGACTTGATTTCACCAGATACTGTATTCTTAACATAACATTTTCCATTTATCTTACCTCTTCGTTCTTTAAATTACAATATTTAATTTATTTAAAAGATAAACATCTCATTAAAAGTACTTTTTAGTATTTTTTTTTGGAAATAATGATTACAATTTTGAATTAGATTGGGCTGTAACCCAATGATTTGTATTAATAAAACCACAATATTGAATTTTCTTTCAGTGAGTGCTTCATGTTTTCAAAGGGTCCTTTTCAAAACAGAAAAAACAAGATTATGGCGGAGAACCATTGATAAACTGGGTCTATAACACTGTCTGACTTTGCAAAGGAACATGCCACTCAAAACGAATATTCTTTGCACTAGGGTAACGGAATGAAACAAAAAGAAAAAGTAGGGGTCAGGTTACAGTTTTTTGAAGGTAAAACCAAAAGCAATGCTTTGTTTTGCAAAAGAATATGCAATATACATAAAAGAATGTTTAGAAGATACTGTATGCATTTCATTTAAAAGCCCCTAGGTAGGGTTTCTAAAGCAAACAATAAATGATACTTGGATAACTGAAAAGTTTTAACTTACTATCATCCTAAACTTTCCTGGCTACCGAGTTCACATTCACTAAATACCATCTGCAGGCAAATGTCTCAATGTATGTTGAGCAGAAGAGAGAATGATATTTTGAAAATATCAGAGAAATCCCTTGCGAAGATGTTTTAGATATTTAGCAGTCTTGTTCTGTAGCAATAGCCAGGAGGTCAGATTGTTAACAGAAGAATTCTGTATGCCAATCTAAAACATAGCAATCTGTTCGCTATATAAATTCATTGCAAGGGGTTGGATCTGGGCGAAAATCTCACCATCGGTGTACATATTATAGCCTGCAGAGAAGAAAAGGAACTAACCTCTTGTTCTTGCTATTGGCAAAGGTTTCTCAGTTTGAGATTAGAAGAAAATGTTCATAGTTACATAAATATTTCATGCATTTCTTTTATGTCTCGCCTTTCAGTATTAAGACTATTAAGAGTATGTATATGCACTGGTGAATGGTAGAACTGCCAGTGACCCGTTTCTAATTGCGACATAAATCTGTCCGTGGATTTTTAAACTAAGCAACATCTTATAGAAAATAGAAAGCGATGGCAATGAGACAAAAATACAGAAACCACAAGATAAAGAAATAGCTTTATTTAAAAAAGGAGTTCTAGAAAAGTCAAGTTACATCTTGTATCTGTAGGTAAACTAGATTTTCTTTTGTAAGGAGAGAACAAAACATAAAGGGCTTTTTCCTGAAAGTTTCTTCTTTTGCAAATGAACATTTCATAGGAACTTTTTCTTTCTTTCTTTCTTTATTTGTTTTTTGTTTTTTAGGGAAATGGCTTACCTGTTATGAATATACCCCCCAAATATGCATATACATTGACCCCAAAGTGCCCCTACTGGTGCCGTCATGGGCGATATTTGGCATACATGGGGCAAGTGTCAATTGCCAAATTTGAAGAATTTTGAAGAATCATCTGCAATGACAAGTTTTTTCACCAGATACATGTGTCAGGCTTACCCATTGAAATAGTCAATAGGATCCAATGTGATGGATAACCACTGAAGCTTGACAAGAATCATCTTTTAAAGGATTTAATAATGTTAAACAGAACAAGACAGACCTCAGAAATGTAAAGGAGCAGACAAAAAACAAGTCTAAAACAGGCAGTGGTTTGGGCAGGTGTCAAGTAAAACACAGACTATGGCAGGGCAGGCAGCAGATAAGCAGAAACCAATTATAAGGCCAAAAGCAAAAATGGGGGATTCATGTTCTTGTTCTGGTTCTAGACAACTGTGATACATCAAAAACACACCAATTTATATTTTGACACATTATGCTTATATTGGCAAAATTGGGATAATTTGGGCTAGATTCAATTCAGTAAAAGGTTTATCAAGTGAAAACCCATGGATGGGATTCAATTTGAGATGCAAATCAATTAAGCAAAACTTATCTCACTGTTTATCATGTGACAAAAAAAGTATTTTCTCCTCAAATTGAATCTCATCCATGAGTTTTCATGTGACTGTATCTCCCTGAACTGAATGTGGCCCTTTGAGTGAAACTACTTTGATAAAAAAAAAATTGCATTGGATTACATTGCAGTTAATGGGGCAGATTCAATTCAGTGAGAAAACGTTATCTAGTGGTTTATCACGTGAAAACTTATGGACTAGATTCAATTTTGTGAGATAAAACTCTTCTCTTAATTCATTTCTAGTTCTTTTTCCCCTACTAGGCCAGATTCAATTCAGTGAGAAACTGTTATCTCATGGTTTATTACGTGAAAACTCATGGACAAGATTCAATTCAAGGAGAAAAACTTTTCTCCTAATTGTTTCCCAAAGACTTCAATATAGTTTTCACATGATAAACCGTGAGATAAGTTTTTCTGAATTGAATTTTTCATGTGATAAACCATTTTGTTACAGAAATGAATCTGGCCCAAGGTGTTTTAGTATACTAATGGTGCACCTGTTTTTGCACAGTCTTCCTGCTGCATCTAGGTTTCCTCGGTGAGAAAAAGGTGTATCATGAGAAAAGTCATGGACGAGATCCAATTTGAGATGCAAAAAAACTCATCACACAATTTATCACATGAAAACTCTATTGAAGTAAAAAAATCTGGAACTGAATTAGGAGAAATTGTTTTCTCCTCGGATTGAATCTTGTCCATGAGTTTTCATGAGATAAAATTTTGAGATAACTTTTTGTCACTGAATTGAATCTGGCCCTCTGTTTAAAACATGCCAGATGGCAATCATGATACCTTTAATGTGCTAATCTTGATGCAGAGATTGCAGATAAGTCAATCTTGACCCAGGGATATCATATGTGTTGATCTTGACACAGGAATGCATAAACCTTGGCACAGGAATGTTGGTCGTATCAATCTTGACACAGGGAGATTGGATGTGTCACTCTTGACATAAGAATGACGTAGGGACATTGGATGTATGAATCTTGACATAATGACAGGCCCTATTTTTTATTTCCTGGCAAAACAGACCGCATCGTGAAATTCTAGAGAGGTTTTGTGAAGAAACAACGCTGTCAATCTGTCGCGTTTCATTGGAAAATTTTCTAAACAACTGAAAAATTTGTGAAAAGCTTTGAAGTCAATGGGCGGCTTTCACTGCATTTTGTACACAGAGTACATTGAAGTCAATAGATGCTTTTTCTAAAATCTCCTGATACATAAAAATAAATGGGTCATTGGGTGATTTTTCTCTCAAGTTTTTTCCTCACGCCAACTGCATTGAAGTCAATGGGAGTTTTTTTCTCACTCTAAATGCATTAAAGTCAATGAGGGTTTTTTTCTCTCTCCAAATTCATTGAAGTGAATGGGTATTTTATTTTCTCAACGGAAATGTTCACAGCGAACTTTTGCACAAAAAATTGCAGATGGTGAAAAAGCGGAATTTCTCTACAAATCCATGCCTGGTTAGAAAAAAAAACACTCATCACTACACGAACGATCATGGAAATATATATAAAAACCACAATGATAATAAGAAAGACAAAGGAAAATACCAGGGAGTTCAAAATTATTTTGCTTCACCCTCCAGTTTTTTTTTTAGCTTTTTAAAGAATAACAAAATGTGTCAGGCTGGTGCAACACAGCACATGTACATGCCCCCACAGTGTTTTTTATGAGCTAGAAATTTATCAAGAATGTCCTGAAAATAAAATATTACTATCAAAATATGATTCATTAGCAGAAGGTAGAAACAATTTTACTGATTTTCCTTTATAGCTGTATATAAATATAAAGTGCTGATAATCATATTTTATTTTATAGTGAAAAATGTACGCCTACTGTTGTAAAATATAACGATATTAGAAGTCTCTACTGTGACCATATAAATGAGCAAGGCTAAAGGCTGCTTTTATTTAGATCATGGAACTCCAGCGTTACTTCTAACTATATATATATACATACACAAGGGTTACATTATTTTTTGTACTACACAAGTTTCAGTGTGTTGCAATGCAAATTTTATCAATGAACACTGATTGTAAGGAAATATTTTAAGCGTTAATCTGGAAGGAGCTTTGGGAACATTTGACTGTGTTAGACAGAGTTCAAGTATTTGCACAATCAATACTGACATAAAATATGGTAGGTAAGAAAGCGTTAAAGGAACAGTTCAGTGTAAAAATAGAAACAGGCTAAATAGATAGGCTGTGCAAAATAAAAAATGTTTCTAATATAGTTAGTTAGCCAAAAATGTAATGTATAAAGGCTGGAGTGACTGAATATCTAAAATAATAGGCAGAATTCAACTTCCTGCTTTTTGGCTCTCTAACTCTGAGTTAGTCAGCGACTTGAAGAGGGTCCACATGGGACATAACTATTCAGTGAGTTTGCAAATGATCCTCAGCATTCAGGTCAGATTCAAAAGCAAACATGTGCCCCCCCTCAAGTCACTGATTGGTTACTTAGTGATAAGCAATCAGTGGAAAGCAAGAGAGCTGCAAAGCAGGAAGTAGTGTTCTGGCTATTATGTTACACATCCAGTCACTCCAGCCTTTATACATTACATTTTTGCCTAACTAACTATATTAGAAACATTTTTTTATTTTGTACAGCCTATCTATTTACCCAGTTTTTATTTTCACACTGAACTGTTCATTTAAGAAACATAACCCAACTAAAAAAACATTTAAATTCTCCTCTGAAGATGACAACATGAAATTATTTATGACAATCACTTCAAAACAATCAATCAAAAGTAACAGATGTGAGCAAGACCATTTAGAATCAATTACTCTCCCATAAAAGATTTCCCTCTGGGATATTTAAGATCACATTGGAACAAAATTTCTCTTTTTTTCCCCAAGTTATTTTGATTTTCTCAACATTAGATATCAGAACTAATATGACAGACTGGTTAATTAAAGTCTATCCTAGTGATAAGTAAAAGTGGCGTGGGGGAAATAATTTCATGGTTTTGGCATCATCTCCTTAATTAAAGCCGTGGATTCTTGTTCATTTGAACACTGTACAACCTATTTATGGCTTGTTGGAAATGACAAGTGTAAAGGGATTTCTTCCTAAGTGATACATTCAACTGCATTAATCATTTTACATCTTAATATGCAAAAATGTGTTTTCTTAAGTTGTCTATTTTTATGGTTTATTAAGGTTAACTGACACAAAACTTCGCACCTCCAGTATGTGCAACATTATGTGGCCGACACAACTACGCTGCATCTTTTGGAGAGGATTGTGTATTGTGGGTAGACATTGGGGCAGATTTATCAAGGGTCGAAGTAAATTCGAGGGAATTTTCGAAGTAAAAAAATTCTAAATTTGAAGTAATTTTTTGGATACTTCGACCATCGAATAGGACACTACGACTTTGATTCGAAGTAAAATCGTTCGAATATTAGACCATTCGATAATCAAAGTACTGTCTCTTTAAAAAAACATCGACTTCAATAGTTTGCCAAATTAAACCTGCCGAAGTGCTATGTTAGCCTATGGGGACCTTCGAATGCATTTTTCTACGTTTTTTGTAGTCGAAGTAAAATCGTTCGATTGTACGCTAAAATCGTTCGAACGATTTTACTTTGACCGCAAAATGGTCAAATTCGGTAAAAAAAAACTTCGATTTCGATATTCGAAGTTGAAGTATAGCCATTTGATGGTCGAATTTTGAAGTATATTTCACTTTGAAATTCGACCTTTGATAAATCTTCCCCATTGTGTTGATTAGCACTTCTTTAGTAAATAAGCCATTTTATAACATACAGTTTATTTACTACTTCATTAGACCTTCCCTTTATCATACTAAATTTTTCCATTAGTTTTATCCTTATGTTTATAAATATAAATATATATATATATATATATATATATATATTTTTTTTTTTTTTTTTTTTCAGTAGCAGTATGCACAAGGTGTCTCTGTCTTAAATATATTGATAATGGGTTGAGTGCAGAGGACTCTTGTATTTGACTATATGTATTTTGTGGTCACAGCCTCATTGCACCCCTGCCTAATGGTTTTAAAAAATAGTGGTGAGCACAACTTTCCCTTGTTTGTTATAGTTATACAGGGGCAGTGACCAGCTCCATGTTGTAGCTCCCACCCTTCCCAGCTACAGTCAGGTGATCCCACTGGTGTCTAATAAAAGGGCAGCCAAGTATGGGGGTTTACTTTGAAAGCAGCAAGTAAGTTGCAGGTAAAACCTAGTCCCTTTGTAAAATGTATAATGAAGCAATAGAATTCTTAATGAATCAGATAAAATTGAGCATAGGACTGGCCAGATATGGGATGACTTTGACGTAGTTGGCCAGCTTAAATATATTGCAATATATGGACAAACAATCCCTATTTTGTTTAAAGGGTAAGGCATTTTTCAGTAGCAGTATGCACACAGTGTCTCTGTCTTAAATATATTGATAATGGGTTGAGTGCAGAGGACTCTTGTATTTGACTATATGTATTTTGTGGTCACAGCCTCATTGCACCCCTGCCTAATGGTTTTAAAAAATAGTGGTGAGCAAAACTTTCCCTTGTTTGTTATATATATATTTCAATATGTTGTGCTCAAATATACTTTATTTTATTTTGACTACCATAGCCAAAGTGGGTCAGTCATCTGAGTTTGACCTTTACCAGGTACAATGACCTTCTGGTACTTTCAGTACACTGACTATAATGTGCGCCTAATCATTGTGACTAATAAGCATAGAGGGGTTTGCAGTTACAAAGGAGGTATGTTTCTTGTACTTATTTATTGTGTATTGTATTTTATATTTGGATAACAATATTTTTTCGTGTATAATACCTGAGCAATCACTAGTGTATTCCTACTTCCATTCTTCGCTTTATATTTGGGATGAACCAGTCGTGTTCCATTGAGATACCCAGCTTTTGGTAAAACAAACCTTCTGCTGACTAGCAACTCAGTCCAGCAGACACAGATCTTGACAACAATAACCCATTTCAATTAGGTACATACTCTATCAGGCGCTGTGGTAGGTCTGACGAATTAATAGCCTCCCCTATGCCTCTTACTGGAACTTAGAGCCCGAATGGAGACAGGAATAAGTCCAGGTAGAGAGTAACAGAGGTGCCGGTAATAGATGTTCAGCAGCACTTGTGTAGAAACCGAGTCGAAGTAGCCAAACAGGGTAAACCGAAATCGTAGTCAAGCCAGGCAAGGTCAGGAAACAGAATCTGCGGTACCGAGGGAGAATCCGAAAGAAGAGTCGATAAACAGGCCAAAATATTCAGGAAACCAATAGATCAGACAGTCAAAAGTTCAGGAACACTTAGTGTCAAGGCAAGATCACTTTGCAGTGATTTGCAGGCCTCGGCGTCCTTTTACGTGCTGTGCGCATGCGTCCAAACGTGCGCGCGCCCGCGAACCTTTGCCCGCGCGCGCCCAACTCGACGTGGACGCGCCGATGTGCGAAAACGACGCGACCTCTCGCGAGGGCACAAATCAGCACCAGAGGACTGACATACTCACAATGAAGACCAATGGCAAAGACATCTCTCCAATGTAGTGTAGCTTGATAAAGGGGTGTATGCAGTTCACCCAGAGTTTCTCCTGTTTCCTCTGACGATACCTCTTAGTGGAACCCAGGTGGGAATCTATCTAGTCCATATAACCTGTCTCTGGTAAGTAGAGCCAAAAGCTGCTCATATAGGTAGCCCTAATCTGTCTTTCTCTCCTAGAGACAGGATATAGCTGACTTTTACTAGTCCTGATCTAATGATGGCTCTACAGGTGACATCAATCCACTTAGAAGAGTCTCAGACAAAATCCTATGGAGACTGCATGGTTTACTCAATATATATTATTACCCAGGAAGGGAAGAACTACTTTTTCCATTAGGCTAAGGGCCCCCTGTGGTGGCCAAGCCTTAGGGGAATGCACAATAAATGAGGACACAATTATCAGTCCCATTAATATATATATATATATATATATATATATATATATATATATATATATATATGTATGTATATATATATATATATGTATTTAGTGGTACGCCTGGCACAAATTCGCTGCAAATTTCCATGTTTCAACACCGGTAAATAAATTCGCGAATCACTAGCAAAAATTCGCCAGTGAAAATTCGCTGGTGAAAATTCGCCGGCGTCAATTTCCAATTTTCACGATTTTTCCGGGAAAACTTTTGAATTTTGTGATTTTTTAGTTAACACGTTCGAATTTCATGATTTTTTTTTGTGAAAATGTTCGAATTTCAAGATTTTTTTGTGAAAAAGTTAGAATTTCACGAATTTTCCGCTGTTTCACGAATTTAGCGGGAAATTAGCTAATTTTCCGGTGAGGCAAAACAGGAGAAATTCACCCATTACTTATATATATATTGTAAAGATAGAGCACTTAATTCACCTGTAGGGTAAATATATAGTGTTGATATTCATCTTTTGATTGTCTGGTTAAGTGCACAATCCTCTAGCAAAAAGTATCCCATAGCTTCTGTGGTTTCTACATTCTACTGTTGTTTTAGACTGTTATCGCAGTTATCTAAATGAACAATAGTCTTAAGATTACTTGTAAACACACAACCAGGCAAGTTGGTTGCCAAATGTACAGAAACATTGCATTTCTCTCACTGAAAATAAAGCTAAAACTGTGTTTATTTAAGTTGCTTTAACACTCTCTGCAGTTTCCTGCTCTGCTGCTTCAATTACTATAGAAAAAAAAATCTTTCTGATAAGTCAGTTTCAAAAAGTGAAATGGTCTGATCTAGAAAGCACATCAAGCTCTTCTTTTCCATTTAGAATTCTTATCTATAACTACACCTGGAATTTTCAAAGTAGAGAGTTGTTGAATGGAAAAATGGCTCATTCAGTTTGTACCTAGCATTTAAAAGAGTTAACTATATCTGTGGAGGAAAATGTGTGCAGGAGGCACAACGAATGTGGGTTCTGCAGTAAAATGATTGAATTAAGAATACACATTAATGTTCTTCCTGGCTATAATTTACATGAACATAAAATAACTGCTTTGAATAAGCTTTAGAACAGCAATGTCCTTTCTAAAATCATTGGCTGATGTTGGGAGCTGGAAACTCCTTCTTTAAAGCATATTTGGAAAATCATTTCCAGGATTCCTGAATTTTGGGCCAGATTAAATTCAGTGAGAAAAAGTATTATCACGTGAAAGTCATGGATGAGATTCAATTTGATATGCAATTAAATTCAGAAAAACTTATCTCACAGTTATCAAGTGAAAAACTCTATTGAAGTTCATGGGAAAAAACTTGGAACTGAATTAGGAGAAAAGTTTTTCCTCCTCAAATTGAATGGGACCCTAAACTGCTGCAGTCTTGATCTCATTATCCTCACAGTACAAAGGAGGGTTTAAAGGGGGTGCGGCAACAATACATGCAGCAGAGGAGATCTACAGAGCAATGGACAGCAGCGAAATCTGCAAGATAAAGTTGAGGGAGACAGGAGACTCTATGGGGGTTATTCACTAAACTCCAAGGGGCCATTCATTAACTTTGAGTGAAGGAATAGAAGAAAAAAACTTTGAATTTCTATGTGTTTTTTTGGCTACTTCGACCTTCGACTACCACTTCGAATCGAAGGATTCAAACTAAAAATCGTTCGACTATTCGACCATTCGATAGTCGAAGTACTGTCTCTTTAAGAAAAAACTTCGACCCCCTAGTTTGCCACCTAAAAGCTACCGAACCCAATGTTAGCCTATGGGAAAGGTCCCCATAGGCTTGCCTAACTTTTTTTGGTCAAAGGATAATCCTTCGATCATTGGATTAAAATCCTTCGAATCGCTCAATTCAAAGGCTTTAATTGTTCGATCGAATGATTATTCCTTCGATCATTCGATCGTAATATTTGCGCAAAATCCTTTGACTTCGATATTCGAAGTCGAATGATTTTCATTCCCCAGTCGAATATTGAGGGTTAATTAACCCTCGATATTCGACCCTTGATGAATTTGCCCCCAAATGTAGAAAATACAAAAAATGTGTGGTTTTTTTAGTATAAAATCTGTAAAAAAAAACATAAAATTTTTTGTAATTTTTTATAAACTGAGGAAGGAAAAAGTCAGAATCTGAAAATCCGGCATCTCAGACTTGTTGCATATAAGTCAATGGGAGAAGTCCCAAAGATGCTTTGATCTGCGCTGGGTTTCGTGCCATAATCCAAAGTTTTCGGGGGTTTTTGAGTTTTTGGTTGAAATTCTTAAAAAGTCATGAAATTCTGATTTTTTCCCAAAATTTCGGGAAAGTGTATTGATAAATACTGAGAAAAAACTTGTATAGATTTGGTCTGAGTTTTTTTCAGATAATATTGAGATAAATTCGGACTTTGATAAATGGGCCTCCCAAGAACAAATTGAAAACATTCAAGCAGTATACAAGGGACTACGAAAGGAGAGAAGTGTATAACTGGAAGGAGGGAGGAGGATACAGCGCATAAGGAGAAACACTGCTGCCAATGGATCAAAGCCCACTTTTTCACAATTGTCCTCCAGTTCAGATACATCCTTGCCTTCTTCCTCACAAGCTTCACCTGCTTTTTAGGGAGAAAACAATTAAACAAAGAAGGACAAAACTTGGCAAAGGAAGCAACAAAAAGACATTTCAGAAAAAGGCCCTATACACAGAACAAACTAAGGAGGTAAATAATGTGTTTAATTGTGTCTTCATATGAAATGTCTCCATTAGAGTTGTCTGTGTTAAATAAGGGTCTTAATTTCCAGTGCATGTTAATCCATCATTTGACTTTACAAATGATTTCTTTAAATTTATAAGGTCACTTAGTTTGAAAGTGTATTTTTCAGGAAAAGAGACCCCAATGGAACAAGATGAAGTTGAACACAAATTATTAACTAAATTGCAGATTAAAAGTACTTACGTGCCACCAGGTAACTATCCACCCTTGAGAGCATTTGAGACCTTGGTAAAGATGGATGTTGAGGGGGCGTGACAGCCATCAAGAGCAGACGTGTGCAGATAGAGCTCCGATTGGAAAAATATCCTGCCAGTATCCTGCTATCCTCATGCAACTCCTAAACATTAAAACTTGTCACTACACTAGCAGAGGACTCACCTGTACCAATATGAGGCAAAAATGGACTGCAAAACAAAGCTGAAACTCAGTGTGCCAGAGACCCGGGCCAAGATGGCAGTGCTAAGGAGATACTGCCCTCTACCCCCAACCCTGAGCAACCTACCCTGAAGCCCTCTGTACAAGACCTACCAATCAGTCAGGTCCTGAAAGCAATAGCGGAGTGCCAGGCAACTCTGATTTCCGCCTTTACCAATAAAACCGAAGAGCTCCACCTGGAACTATCAATACTAGATCAAGATATGCAGAACATCAGGGAACGAACCACTGCGGTGGAATCCCGAATCAGCAACCTGGAAGACACCTGCTTGCTGCTTCAGGATGAAGTACAACAGCTCCACACAAAGATCATGCAAGTGGTTGTGCACATAGAGAACCCAGAAAACTGCCAAAGATGGAACAACATCAGAGTGTTAGGCCTACCAGAAGAGTGGAGGGGAAAGACCCAGAAGCCTTCTTCTTGGCTGAAACAGCACCTGGGTGAGTCTACCTTCTCCCCCACCTGGTGGTAGAGAGGGAGAACAGAGTCCCAACCAAGTCATTACCCTACCTCCACATATACTGTAGTTAAGTTAACAAGGACAAGTTTAAAGTTTAGGGAAGTATCTCTATTTAAAATGATACCAGAAGGGCCAGGGTTTGTTTAGGAAATGTTATGCTATGTATTATTACCAGGTGATGCTACTGAATGTTTACTGAAAGCTTCTTTTGTTTCCACTGGCTGTGGTGCTTATCCCCTCAATTTTTTCTAACCTGTATGGTCTGTTTCTGTACCTCGTCCTTAGGTACTAACGTTCAATTGAAGATATAGTTGGTGAAACAGTCCAAGGTAAACGCAGAGCTTTGCTGTAAAAAATCTTTATTCACATGTGTGAATAAAGATTTTTTGCAGCAAAGCTCTGCGTTTACCTTGGACTGTTTCACCAACTATATCTTCAAATGCTACTGAATGTACATCTGCTTTTCAGCATTTGCACGTGAATAGGTTGTATACAAGGCTGACTGAAACAGAGATACTAACACCCCCTGGTCCCTTCCTTCCTCCCCATACCTCTGGAAGTGGAAACATCCCAGAGAATCTGAATACTCTTGTTTTACCAAAGCTAAATCAGCCATGTCCCTGATTCACTTGATGTACGCCACACCAGCGTTTTTAACAAAGGTGACAGAGGCGGAATTCCTACCGCACAGTCACCTGCTAATAACTCAGAGAAACCTAAAACGTATACTACTAGGTATCAACAGAAAGTATTAAACCAACAAAGCCCACCAACTGTACAAGCATGGAGACAAAAATGCAATGGTCATTGGACACAATATAACATGGATAATGGACTGCAAGCATTATGGACATGGCTTTGGACTTACTATTGTGGACTTTGGACATTTATTTTGCACTTTAATATTCATGAGGGGGTGGGTGGCTATTTAACACTTGTTGTCACACCTTGCTGTATAACCTGATAAAGGTGGAACACCCCCAAAACTTTGCTGATTCTTGAGTGACTTAATAAACATAAGGGGCTGGTCCCCTGTTGCATTGCCTTTGGAGTGCTGGTACCTGTTTCACCTTTTTTTTGGTTCTTAGTAAAAACAATGAGAGACCCTCAAAACCTTATGCTGAGCTAACACATGTTATCATTGATTTATCAGTTTAAAAAAATACTTTTGGATGTTGATTTTTGGAATATATTACTGTTTTTAACATTTGTGCCATGGAACTTTCTATACAAGTGCAAAACAATTTACTGATATTTTACAAGGATTAGAAAGGCTCATCCTTTGTGGCTTAGTCTGTTATATCCCCCTATCTACTTGTTTCATGATACATAACATACAAATTGAGTGTTGAGAGAAACCGGCCCATTTTGCTTTGGTAAAAAAATTCACAGAACTGCAAGAACAATATCCGAAATGGCAAACTTTCACCAAAATGCATTGGAGTCAATGGGAAGGTGAAATGAATTGCAGTTAAGACATTTATTTAGCTCTTTAAAAGCATATACGTTGCCCTACCTTGTTAAAGAAGATCCTTTTCACTACTTCCATAAAAAGCACTTTTTACTGTAAAACTGTATCGGGGCAAAACATTTTTTTTCATCTCTACGTAGTTACAGAGTTACATTGGTTTGATAATAGACTAAAATCCATCAAATTCGACCCCTCCAAATGATCCCAACTGCATATATTATTGTATATTTTAGGAATCTACAATTTGTAGAGATATTGGCAACCATTAAGCAGAGCTTAATCCTGCCCTTGTCAACAGACAAACTTCTCAACTAATGCAGACTGCCAGTTGTGGGAAGGACATCTGCTCCTCACTGAGACCTTTCTCCTTCCTCAACCCATCAAGGTTCCTCCCCCTACATCCCAGAAGCACCCTTTCATGACAATTTAAGAGAAAACATTATGGCTACCAACTACACAGATGGACGGGGCATTGACTGAACTTGCCAGGACAAAGAGTTCATGCAACTTTCACTTTTTCTACAACAAAGCTAACCATCATAGGAGATGAGTGTTTGGACAATGTGGCAGATTTATTAAAATTTGAAATCAGAGTTTACCGCAAAATAACACCCGTTTTCTATTCATTACAATTGGATTTTTCGAAGTTTATCAATGGGTGAAAGTTAGAGTTCACCAATTAATAAATACAATTCTAAAAATCCCATACAAATTATTAGAAAGCTGGTGAATTTTTTGGGGGGTGAGCTGTAACCTCACAAATTGATAAATCTGCCTCGTAATGAAGTATATTATGCAAAGGCTGAATAACTATTTCTGCTATGGAAATGTTATGAAAAACAGACAGCTAACAACAAATTTTATCCTCTCACGATTAAGCAAAAATAAAACACTTAGCACACCAGTTGATGAATAGAACTTCATGTCCTATACACAAAGAAAAGAAACAAGAGAAGGGAAAGGCAAAAATAAAAAACAAATAACTATTCACTTTTTTAAACAAAAGTCTTTTTACTGTAAATCTTATACATAACACTATTTTTTAATTGGCAAGTATTTGAATCTGTAGTACCATGGAGGTATGTATTAATTTAACAACTTATTACATAGTTCAGTTAGTATAATCGCTAGCTCGTCTGATTGATTTAATTCTCCCTAACCATAAATTAGTTTGCAAGAGACTTATACAGTGAATTTAACTGAAACAATTCCTTATGTTGATTGTTCATGCAGGAATTAAATCATTCCACGTTCTTCTCAAATTAGCTGATGCGTTTGACATAAACAAAAGACGGATTAGCGGGTTTTGTCAGAGTTCAGTCACATGGAATTCTGAAAGAGCAATTGTCATATGCGAATCCATCAGATTTACTTATACTTTAGTGATTTTATTGCATTTTTGCAGCTATTTGTTATAAAATGGTATTTGAAGTGGAGCGAGGTAAAATTACCCAGACTTGTGCTGATGTATATGGCTGCGGAATTCCTTCAAATTTAAACTTCTGAAAATTGTTTTCGAATTCAAACCCATTGTAAGAGTTTAAGAAGTTATAAAAGACACCTAGATAGATGGATCCTAAACTGAAGTGTGCATTTTCTTTTTATTGTATTCATCAAATCAATAAGGACACAAGTATACCATTGTCAACTGTACTTGATGATGCGCAAAGTTTAGCAAATAAAGGGCAAAATTAACTCAGGTCTAGTGATGGGCGAATTTCTCCTGTTCGTGAAACTCGAATTTTGACGTGGGCGCTAACATCCGAATAGTGTTGACAAGCCCCGAGGAGTTTCGCAAATTTATTCACCGGTGGTGAAACATGGAAATTTCCAACACATTTGCGCCTGCAGAATTTATTCACCCATCCCTACTCAGGTCAGCTTGTGAAAGGATATATGAAGCAAGGTTACATACTGTATAAATGACTTTCAAAAAAGAAGTTAAAAAAAAAATCTACTACTGCAGTAAATTACAAAAACACAGTGAAGTTTACATACTTTCCTATCACCTCTTCAATACACACAGTTCACTACCTACAAATTTCTCCTATAATATAATACATCATATATTATAAATCTTAACTGCCGAGTGCCCCCAGCACAGCAGCCAGATTCCTCTTCTGTAACCTTCTACTGGGGCTTCATTGAGTTTCCTTGCTTGCTGTACATGGAGGCACCATCAGTTGGGCACAGGTTATATTGCAGTCAGGGGTCTGAAGGCAGAGTGGAAATTTGACACAACCCTAGCAGTACAGTATTAGAGGAGAGGAACATGTCTCCTGAGCTGAGGGGGAAGGATCTATTAGTATAAAGTCTGATTAAAAAAAGGGATGTGGGTTAAACTTGATATTTTTAAAAGGACCAATCGTTTAACATACATTATATTTACGTAAATTATTTACCGTTACTTTTGTGTGTAAAATCAAATTTTGTGAAAGATTATGTAGAGGGCTTATCAATGTATACCCATTTAATTTGCATTACCCTAAGGATTGGGCACAAGGGAGACCCTTAGTCTAAGATGACCCCTACTTATCCCAACTTTGGGCAATAGGTGGGGCTTTGTTATAATAAATAATGCAAAAGCCATGTGGGCTCAGGAAGATTCCGCCAAAGGCTTTTGCCAGGCTGTTTGCCTTGGACCTCTTCTAAGTGGATTTGAGCCTCCCATAGAGGAATCGTTAGTCAGTAGTATGGGTTAGTTACTGTAGATTTCTGTCTATTAGAGAAACTCAGATTACTTACTATATTGAGCAGCTTTGGCTCCACTGAGAAGTGATAAAAGGGATTAGAGCCCAAGGGCTTTGTTGCCTAGTCAGGGAACCAGAGACAGGTAATAGGGACTCAGATAGATTCCACCTGGGATCCACATTGTCCTTAGAGGAAACCGTGGAAACTCTGGGTAGACTGATTTTCCCCTCTCAAGCACTACTAGAGGAAGACTCTGCTATTGGTCATTATTGTGATTATTATACACTGACTACTGTTCAATGACTATCTTTTGGGGCAAAGGGACAAAGTGGCCATCACTAGCAAAAATTCATCAGAAACACCATCCGCAGGGACATTGCTAATTTACTAAAAGGTGTAGAGGACAATTCTCTAGCAAAAGGATTCATCGCTAATGAAGTTTCGCGCCAATTTGCAAGGCAGATTTTTGCTCAGGCGAATGATTGTTACTCCGCAAACTCACTAAAGTGCAAATTTTGCAGAGTTTCCTTCACCACCTGTCGAACTGATAATATCGAGTTATAAAAAAAATATATTTAATATATCATATTTTAACCATTTGAGGGGCATGCCACATTTGTTTTAGGGTGGACTCATGTCCAGAACAATAGAGGATCTCTTTTGTCTTTTTTGGACATTTTTAATAATAAGTGGCCTCTTCAATTATTTACACCATCACTAATAAAGACAAATATATGACCTATATGTACTCACCCTATTAAAATTGACCTAAGATTAAGTTTGTTGTACTAACAAAGTTTCATTAGGCAGAAATTAATGCTAGGGAAAGTTTGCTATGATTTGTTCGCACTGACGAATTTAAGCTAGCGAAACTTCGCCAGTGATTGGCTGCCGAGACGAAACTTCGCATTTTGATGAATTAGCGTATTTGCTACAAATTAAAATCTGACAAAGTGTCACAAAGTGTGGCAAAGCCTTCCAAGGCAAAGAATTTGCCCCTTTGTATTGTTGTCCTATTCCCCCATGTGAATATGTGTTATTGCGAAGGTTCACCCCCTGAGGAATGTAGGTCTCATCCGGAGCCATTATTGGGGTAAAGCTACAAGTAATGGGGCTGCTCAGTTTTCTATAGCCTTATAATTGCATGAGTTTATACAAAAATATATATGCCTTAAATTTGAATAAAGGTGTATGATCAATGGATCTATCAGGACCATAAGTAATTGCTCCACTTCAAATTCAAAGTTGGAGCAGAAAATCATTCCTTATGTGCCAACTCCTGCATATTTTTTACAATTTTTTTACAAGCAATTTGAGTGCAAACTCCAAGTCCTACACCAAGGGGCGGATTTATCAAAGGTCTAGGGAATAGTTCAAATTCTATTTGAATTTGAAAAAAAAAATTGAAAATTTGAATTTCTATATTTATCATGTACTGTCTCTTTAAAAATTTGACTTTGACCATTCACCATCTGAAACCGGTTTTAGCCTATGGGGGACCTCCTAAAACCTGAGTCAATTGGTGGACTTTGAAAAATCAAAGTTTTTTTGGGAAAAAATTTGAATCGTACGATTCAAATTAGTTATTTCGAATTTGATCTAAAACTGACCTATTCGATTGAAAACTGATCTATTCGGTCAAAAAACTATTTAATTTCAGTTGTTTTATTTGAATTAGAATTTTGAAGTTTTTCAAATTCGAAATTCAACCCTTGATAAATCTGCCCCCAAGAGATAGGGAAGGGTGTCATAATTGTCATCAAATATATTCTGGTAATACCTCTATAATTGCTGAAGACAGGCAAAGACTGTTGTGTGTAATTTGGATAATGGCTAGGAGGGTCTCTTTTCGAATCTATTAGAGAGGAAAGTTATGGAGAATTGATACCAGTCCATAATAAAATGTTGTTTATAACTTGATTTGGGATTGTTAATGTGACTTTTTTACAGTAGGAATTGCTTTTTAAACTAAAATTAACACGACTCCAGTTTCCTTTGTTTTTTTTTGTTTTTTTAAATAGAAACATGCATAAATTGTATAAATACACAATTGGACATTTAAACCAGGGCACTTTCAGAGGTCATATTACTGGAAATCACAGACAGCTTCACTAAGAAAATCAGTCACTCTCAGAAGTGGTATTGTCCACCTTCTAGTTGTCTGGCAGCCAGAGTGGTCTGTCCTTCCAGCTGTGGTTAAAGTTCAGCACCTCTCCTCTCTCAGAAGGGGCATTTGCTTCTCTAGATGTTCTCTGTTTAAAGATTAAAGTCTGGGGTCTTGAAAATCTCTTGTGGTGCTTATTTCTTGATGGGTGACATGATGGGGCTTCTCTCTGGTCCTTAATTCTTCACAGTCCTTGACCTCTTCCAGCATCTCCAAGGTGCTGATTAAAAGTGAAGTTGTCATGTAAGGATGAAGGGGGATTGGAAGAGCTAGAGACACCACAAGATGCCAAGAGGAAAGTGACATTGACCTCTACAAATTCTGTTCATTGATATATGAATAGTATAATATGAGGCATTTTCCATATAACTAGAACATGATTTCACTAAATTTTCTTTTCAAAATATACCCTTATACATACTGAAGATGGAGGTTCTCATACAGACTTAGGGGCATGTTTACTAACATTGGAGATAAATATCTGGAGAGATTTCCGGAGATGTTGCCCATAGCAACCAATCAGATCGTTGCTTTTGTTTTCTAACTTGGCTGTGGCTGTTTAAATCTAATTGCTGATTGGTTGCCATGGGCAACATCTCCAGAAATCTCTCCAGATATTTATCTCCAATTTTAGTAAACATGCCCCTCAACCTTTACCAGAGGGACTAAATCTCCACTGCTTATTAGAGTGATTATTATTTTATTAAGTTTTGTTTTCTTCCTGGTACAGAAATTGGTTTATCCTTAGTTGTTTTTATAATTACAACTCAAGAGGAAGCACCATAATTTGTAGTCTTATTAGTTAGTAAAGCAAAGGTCTCTGTGAGTATGGAAATATTTTCTATAGCGTTTCTTATCATCTCATCATCTTTTATATCTTACAACAAGCAATACTGATTAGTGATGGACTATTTTGGCGTCTCATTTTTGACGCTGGTGTCCGTTTTTTTGGATGTCAGGCCCGAAATTGCACCAAAAATTAAAAAAAATATTTTTTTTTCACTGGCAAATTTTCGCGGCAGTTTCGCAAATTGCAGGAATTCGCCTCGATTTTGCGCCTGCCGAATAAATTCGCCCATCATTTATACTGATCCCTACTCTTTCTCTAATTCACCACTCAATTTTCTAAACTAGTATAACACACTAATTTCATTAAACAAGAAATATACCACAACTCATGCAAACATAGGATCAACTTTTTTTTGGTCTAAATTTAAGAAATTAAGAAATTTCTATTCCTGCTGTAGATATTATCAAGTATATTTGCTTTTGTTTGTTTTTTTTAATCTCTGTGTTTTTTCCAAAATTCACGCAATAATACAAGAAAAAAAATCTTGCATTTTGATAAATCTGCCTATTAGCTTCAGTTTAGTTTGGCTATGTTTTTGTTAAAAATAGATTTCCTAGAGAGTTGTGGGCTGATCAAAAGGCTATTCATATGGTGATACATTTTGGGTGGTTCGTACAGGTAAGGTCTATGAATAATTATTCCAATTATTATTCCAATTATTATTCCAAGATGTCTGTTTCTTTCCCTCCAAACACCAAATAGGTCAAATGAAAACAAAGGAATGGTGTAAGGAAGCTACATACATATTATAGAAAGGTTGATCAAACATGATGAATGTCCTCAATTATTGTAGTTCATTCCATACTGTATTGATAAAAAGATAATAACCTTGAAACCTTAAAAATGAATAATGGAACATTTCAATTTCTGTTGATGTGTGGGTTTATTTAAATGACTGATCACTACCTTGGGACTGGGGTTTCCTCTCCTACTTAGAAGAAACAAATAGCTTCTTCCTGTGTTATCCTTGTGTAAAGAGTATTTGTTGCGCTAACTCCCTGGTGTAAACAGAGCAGAAACATTATTCTAAGGGATTAAGGTTCATCTAATGATGGCCTAGTCATGTTGCAATAAATACTGTATGTGACCAACTAAGATCATTGTTTAAAGGGACATTGCTAAGAAGCAACAAGAAGTATATATATATATATATATATATATATATATATATATAACAAGGGAAAGTTGTGCTCACCACTATTTTTTAAAACCATTAGGCGGGGTGCAATGAGGGTGTGACCACAAAATACATATAGTCAAATACAAGGGTCCTCTGCACTCAACCCATTATCAATATATTTAAGACAGAGACATTTTGTGCATATTGCTACTGAAAAATGCCTTACCCTTTAAACAAAACAGGGATTGTTTGTCCATATATTGCAATATATTTAAGCTGGCCAACTACGTCAAAGTCATCCCATATCTGGCCAGTCCTATGCTCAATTTTATCTGATTCATTAAGAATTCTATTGCTTCATTATACATTTTACAAAGGGACAATCCCTGTTTTGTTTAAAGGGTAAGGCATTTTTCATTAGAATTTTAATGTTTTTTTTATTCGAAATATAATAATATATTTATTACTCATCTTTATCACTCATCTTACCCATTTAAATTGTATCAGAACTAACAATTATACATACAGGTATATCTATAGTAATATGTCAAATCAACTAGACTTGCTGCATTTTCTTTTTCCTTGAAGACATATATATATATATATATATATATATATATATATATATATAATATATATATATATATATATATATATATATATATATATATATATATATATATATATATATATATAGGTATACCATGACCTGGATGAATTAGAACCTTCACAGACATACTGTATACCTACAGGTGTTTGCAAACGATACTGCTATATAACCACGACTTTATGGGATTATCCAGTGCAGAACCCGATGTCAAGAAGCAACTTCAGGGACATCTGCTATTGACTTTTACATGACCTCGACCGGTTTATTTTCTGATATGGATTTTTAGCAGCTTTGGGGTTTAATAAATCTCTAGAAAAAAAGTTTTTTCCCTTGAAAATTTTAAAATGTTCCCTTTCAAAACTTTGACCAGATAAACTCAAGGTTTAAAAAATTGGCCCCTAACACCTAAAAATTTATCAAAAGATCAGAATAAAAAAAATTATGAACGGAAAATAATGCGAAGAAGCAGTTGGACCAAGCAGAAGAGATGGCCATGGGCCATGAAGGTTTTGCGCGCTGCTGAAGCATAAGCAGGTATCTGGGGGATATGATTGCACTGCAAGCAACTAAAAACTGTGCTTATATTCACTGCCCAGAAATGCTGTATTTTGTATACTAAATATAAACTTACTGCCCCACAACAAATAATTTATGCTTTCAAAGTTGGCCACAGGGGGGTCACCATCTTGTAACTTTGTTAAACATCTTTGCAAGACTAAGACTGTGCACATGCTCAGTGTGGTCTGGGCTGCTTAGGGATCATCATAAACAAAGCTGCTTGAGTTCTGCATGGCTTGGAAGTAAGGTGGGGGCTCCCTCTGCTGTTCATAAGTAGGATTGTTTCCCTGCTCAGCAGTTAGGGACCATCTGACAATTCCTATCCACAGCAGTAAATGAAGGGAGAATTTCACTGCATACAGTCAGGTTTCTTATAAAAACAGTACACATTTTTTTTAATTAAAGTATATTCTATATTTGAGATAGGTTTCTTTTTCATTAAAGAAAGTAAAAATGGGATTTTATATTTTTGCCTTTACATGCCCTTTAAGTTGATTTAAAATGGTCCAATAGGATCAGCACAGCTTTAACCTCTGAACATTTTACCTGCCGAAGTTCTGTATTAGTGATTTTTGTGGTTTTTACACTTAAAGGGCATGTAAAGTGTAAAATAGAATAATGCTAGAAATGCTTTTTTTTGTATACTAAACATAAACATGAACTTACTGCACCACAAGCCTAATCAAACAAATGATTTCTTCTTTCAAAGTTGGCTACAGGGGGTCACCATCTTGTAACTTTGTTAAACATCTTTGCAAGACTGTGCACATGCTCAGTGAAGTCTGGGCTGCTTAGGGATCGTCATAAACAAAGCTGCTTGAGTTCTGCATGGCTGGAAGCAAGGCGGAGGCTCCCCCTGCTGTTCATAAGTAGGATTGTTTCCCTGCTCAGCAGTTAGGGACCATCTGACAATTCCTATCCACAGCAGTAAATGAAGGGAGAATTTCACTGCATACAGTCAGGTTTCTTATAAAAACGGTAGACATTTTTTAAGCAAAGTATATTGGGGATAGGTTTCTTTTTCATTAAAGAAAGTAAAAATGGGATTTTACTTTTTTGCCTTTACATGCCCTTTAATGCATCTTGAATTTTGAGGGTTTTTTAAAAAAAAATGGGAAAGCATGCATTTTTTGAGATTTGTGGAAAAAAAATCAAAATTCAATTGTTAGTAAATGGGCCCCTTAATGTATAGAGATCCAAATTACAGAAAGATCCCTTAACTAGGGATGGGCGAATTTGACCCGTTTAGTTTCAACAAAAATTTGCTGCCAGCGAAATGTCGCTGACGCCCATTAAAGTCTATGGGCGTCAAAAAAATTTTGACGAGCGTCTTTTTATTTTGACGCACAATGCCATACAAGTCTATGGGCGGAATTTTTTCGGTGAAACAAGGCGAAAAAATTTGCCCATCCCTACCCTTAACCAGAAAACTACAGGTCTTGAACGTTTTGAATAATAGGTTCTTTGTAAAATCTTGCATCAAGAATTAGTGTCCTTCCATCACATGAGGTTTCATGAATAATCATATTAACTCTTAATTAGAAAATGTTCTATATTCTGAATAATCTTTAAAAAAAAATAAATCTGGCATTTTTGAAAAAAAAAAAAATTTCCCTATGAAATAAATGTGAAATTTTGATATTGTGAACAAACAGACCATGTCAAGTTATTGCAAGTGATGCTTTGTTTCAGACAAATGCATTACCCTGTAGTATGGAGCAACGTCTTTGACAGGAGAAATACATGGAAATTAAATGCTACTGAAAGTAAAAAGGCAATAATTGGAGCTTCAAATTTTAAGAGATTAGGTAATAGGTCATGCATACCTCCGCTGTTGCTGACATTCAGAGATATCAGCTCCTGACATGAACACAGATGAGAAACGAAATTAAAATGCAATCTATTTCTGTTCTTCCACCACTGATTCTGGCTAGACGGAATGTGTAGGGAAGGGAAGTATTGCTCACAAAGAAATTCTAGTCTTTGTTAACAAAAGTTGTTCCTAAAAAAGGAACAAATCATTTCCAACGAAAATGCTAAATGGTAAAGAAATGTCTATTTTGCAGTTTGATGTACCATGAAATTACAGCAGATCTGTGTTATCACCTGGACTCATTTCACAAAAAAATAAAAAAGCTGCACATTTTCATGGTGGTGCAAGTTCCCTGTTAGAATTGATATTGCCTGCATGTACAGTCGCATGTTATATACAGTAAATACCAAATGCTGGATCTTGGAAAGGCTACAATCATGCCATTCTTTATTTTATTACTTTATGCCTAGCATCTAATTGTTGCACCATGCAAAAAAATTCATAAAGATGAAGGAGACAGTTCTGCTGCTATAATGTTGCCAGCAGGCTCGGTTGATCATGCAAAAATTTGAGGCTGCCTGGTCCAGTTATATTTAGTGTGACAGCAACAGTGCAAATGCTTCATTGCTTCCCATAAAGCCACCAACCTGGATCCACCGCTCTAGAGTCATAATAAAGTAAAAAAAAAACACATATTATTTTAATGATCTTCCCTCAAACATCCGTTTTATTAAATAGTCCATTAAAAGTGATCAGAATAGCATTGTGCTTATTGGCTTCTCCTTTAGATGCATTCTATCAATTAATAACCATTTGTCTTTCTTCAAAGCCGGGCATCATCAACCGTGATTGCTGTGTATCACACACAGACCATTTCTAGATTAATCTTAAGTAGAATTCTTTGGCAGTTTGGCAGCCTGATTTGTCTCAATAATGCCAAACCTTTTTGAACTAACTTGTTCCATTCAAATTGCAGTGATAGGCTGGCAAAAAAACTGGACTTCACTCCAAAAATAGATGCAAATAAAAAAAGTTTTATTGTACAAAAAGAATCATCTCAGAGGATGGCCTTATGTGTTTCATGCCTTCTGGGCACCTAGTCATAGGCATAAGTGCCCAGAAGGCATGAAACATGTAAGGCCACCCTCTGAGATGATTCTTTTGGTACAATAAAACTTTTTTTATTTGCATCTATTTTTGGAGTGAAGTCCAGTTTTTGTGCCAGCCTACCCTTGCAATTTGAATGTCTTACGTTGCCTCCCCGAGCTGAAGGTCTGGGGCTTGAGCACCTGGACCACCTGTTGATATTGGTAAGTGTACCTTACCACTCACAAGTCTTTACAACTACTGGATATTTTCCCCTTTTTTTCCGTATCCCATGTGTTCCCTGTAAAATCTTTAACTTGTACCATTCTGTGTTTTGAACCATGATAGTTAAAATAAAAAATTGGTCTATGTTCATATCTGAAACAGGAGCAAAATAGATGCAAATTGGTCAGTCATTTGACCAGGACCCCGTCAAGGCCAATAGTTGTACTAGACTAACTTAACCAAACTTTAGTACCCACTTACCCAGCATTTTCTCCATCTCCTAGGACCAAAACCCAAGGAGATTGTAACTGAAATCCACCAAAGAGGGGAACACCATCACCAGCAAGCATTTCCCCTGCCACTTACTGATGTGATAAGATTTGCTGTCCAGTGAAACTTCAGCATAACAAAACAGTAACCAAACAGTATGGGTGGGTGGTATGCTTCCCCCACATTGCTCAACTAAAAGAATATGAACTCACAGACAAGGTATGCCCTCCCCATCTAGATAATGGCTGTATATTGAGAAGAAGCCATGGTAAGATGAAAAAAAAAATTTAATAAATGAAAACAAGGAAAGTAAACAAAATGAATTGAGGTGCAGACTCAATTCAGGCCTGTGATGACAAGGTCCGGGAACAAGCAGAATGGTCAGGGCTGGCAGAAGGCAGGCAAGGTCCGTAAGGCAGGCCAAGGTAAATGGCAGGCAGCAGACAATCAAGGTCGATTAAACAGGCTGGAGTTCAGAACCAGGGAAATCCACGACAAATAGAAATTGCGTAACATATGGGTACAGGTACAATGAACCAGGTAGAGAATACAGGAACCAGGCAGGAATCAGGCAGGGACACAGAAACCAGAAGGGCACGGGAACATGAGTCACAGAACTCGCAGTTGAAATCAAGCTTGGGAGCTTTGATGATCAAGCAATAGGAATTTCCAAGGCACAAGCTTATAAAGGGCCTTGATTGCTGAATCAACAACACACGTGGCTGTGTTGCAGGAAGAATAACCGTGATCCTGTTCGTGAATATGAGCGCTAAAACCTCCCAGTATCTCACCAGAATAATGCAGGAGAGTTTAGTCACACAGGCCAGGGTTCAATTGCTCTCAGTTTCTGAAACCTATCCTTAATATTGCACCCAATCTGAAAAAATAAATGCAATTGCGCATGTGGTTAATGCAAATTGAACACAGTTGTACCAAATATTTGTCTATTAGTCTATATGTGCATCATTTCTGCTGTTCGGCATGCAAGTGATATTTTTACCCTATTCTTTTGGTGCAACTGCACTCTGGCAATTGATTCAGGGCATTGTGAAACCCTGGAGCTAGAAACTGGTCAGGAGATGGCAGTAGCTCCATCGTAAGTGGCTCAGAGCGTAACAATATGGAAGTGCAAAGAACGCTTTTTTATGCAAGAACCTTTAATGAAAGTGGTTTTACGTGCAACTGACTGTGGGGGGAAAGTGCAAGTTGCCAACTGTGCTTGAGACAGTTAATGGACCCTCAGGCCCGGATTTGTGGAAAGGCCACCTAGGCCCGGGCCTAGGGCGGCAGAATTTTAGGGGGGCGGCATGCTGCCCAGCCACACCCACATTGGTCCAGATGATGAAAATTTGCACGAAAAAAGGGGCGGGATGGGCGACAAACGGCAGTGGGCCTAGGGGCGCCCACTATATAAATCCAGCCCTGTGGACCCTATAGCCTTTAGACCACATTAGCATGTAATTATTTGCGTAAAAGTCTGTTGCACCTATTGATGCAGCCCTCTTGAGTCTGTATATCCACTGCTATATGATTCTTCATGACAAATAAACAGTCATTAAGCATAACAATG
Source organism: Xenopus petersii (assembly GCA_038501925.1). Lineage (NCBI taxonomy): Eukaryota > Metazoa > Chordata > Amphibia > Anura > Pipidae > Xenopus > Xenopus petersii. Next base: position 149,027,094 of record CM076682.1, read on the forward strand.
TGAAAGTGCAGCTGCTTTTGTAAATGAGAAACATATTTTAAATCCTCATTTGCAAATTCACAATATTTCTTTATTCTGAAATATTCAGATTAACTTTTTAGGGGACAATCTATTTCTCTTTCTCTGACTATTTCTCTGCCTATGATGGTTATTCAAAGCACTAATAAATGTGCTCACATGCTCTGCCTTATTTTTTTAATAATATGTCAAGAATATGCTGAAGATGTGTTTGAAGATGTTGATAGTGTCACGGTTGGCACCCAACACCAGAACAAACACCAGGCACCCTGGTCTCGGCTCGTGCTTCACCAGTAGTGTGACCGCCTTTGGGCCTCGGGAGGAGCCCTCGGCTTACTTGGATGCCACCTGGACTTAAACGAGAGGTGCAAGATGAGGGTTCTGGATAGGCAGAGGGGCACGACTGTAAAGCAAAGTCTTTGGACAGAAGATCATAGTACAAGGCGTTAAGCAAAAGAGTAGTCAGGCCGGGTCGAGACAGGCAGAGAATAAACGTTATCAGACAGGCAAGGGTCAAACCAGGAAGTCAATCAGAGGGTTAATCAGAAGAGGTAGTCGGTAATCAGGCAAGGGTCAGAATCCAGAAGTCAGAATAATCAAAAATAGTCAGGCAGGGGTCAAAAACAGGAATCAAACAGGTTCAGAAGCACAAGGAAACAATATCCTATCACAGGCAAGGTCCCACAGCCCTAATGGGCTTTAAATAGGGTTTGAATTGTAGTGACGTCAGTGCGCCTGCGCCTTTAAATTACTCAAGAGCGCGCCTAAAGGAAGCAGCTCATCGTGGCGGGAGTCCCCGCCGAGGGGGCGGCAGGCGTCCCTGCCGTCCCCCCACTAGTCCACCAGGTACGTTCCTTACAGATAGGTACCGGATATGCCTGGTAATGATAATGTTGTGAAGCATTTCATTGGTCAGGCTCCACCTGCACCCAATACCCAGAGGGACTGCAAGGAGCTCCATAAAAAGGGTTTTATGTAAAATATGATGTATTATTATCCAAATAATATTCTCTATAATCTGATCCAAGAACGTATTTCTAAATATTCATATTAAAAATCTGCAACTGTGCCCAGCGCCAAATGTATTTTTTGCCCCAATATTACGGCCAAATGAAGCTTACATATTAGCTGGTAATCCAGTAAGAATCATTGACTCCATAGGAAGGTTTCTGGGAAATTGGTGTAAGGAATCTATCTTGAATTCATGTGTAACACGCAAAGGGCATCTTTCCTCTCTTTGTAACTCTGCTCAGAGCACATTAAACAAACATATTGAAGCATCTCATCCACAAAGAAAACCTCAACACTGTATTCAGGCCACTTCTATATAACAGTGTTAAAACATAAAGCAATTTGTCAATGACCAACAAATGTTGGTTTCAAGAGGTTAAAATGTCCAAATCCATCAGCAAAATTACAAATAGACAGCTAACACAGAAGAAAATGATAATAAGCCCATGTATTTGAAGGGGTTCCAAAATGTGTAAATTCAATATTTGGCCATAGGATATCAGGCTTCCCCTAGTTTATAAAAGGTGAAGCCCACATTTTTCTCTTGAAATTATTATGATTAATGATTATAAAGAAAATGAAGTGAATTATATATATATATATATATATATATTTATATGTGTGTGTAAGATAAATATTAATGATAATTAATGATTATAAAGAAAATGAAGTGAATTATATATATAATATATATATATATATATATGTGTGTATGTGTGTGTGTAAGATAAATATATAAGCGTATAGATAAATATAGCGAGGCAAATCACAGGTTAGCTGAATAAGTCTAATATTGCGCTGGCATAGAAACAGAGAATGTAAGAACTGGAAAGATTTAGCAGAAATCTCAGAGTATTTGTTATTGCATGCAGTAATGCATTTTATACTGTGCTATCATATACAAAGTAATTTACTCGGAGCTGTCTGTATAAATGATTCTTGACAGAAAAATAACACTGTAGATTGCATTGGAATATCTCTCTATAATTTATCCCTCTCCAGTGAATTGTGTCTAGGAAACCAGTACACTGTTATTTCTTAACCTACAATTTTACCTGTGCATAAAAAGACAGTAAAGTTAAGCACAGCACATAAAATAAAAACAGTAACAAATTGATTGTACGTTGGAAAATACAATGTTAAACGTGAAATGAAAACCAGCTTCTGTAGCTGAAGGGGCTGATATGGAGTTGCCTTAAGGCTTAGGAAAAATTCCCAATGATGATAATGGTGTGGGTTGTAGCCAATTCCTGTGTTAACTCATTGTGGCTTAATATTAGGCTTCACGCTGTAATAATGAAAAATTAAAAAAAACAATCATTATAAAAGTATTTTCAAAATGAAATTTTATAGTTATGAACCACTTATTTTTCTTTAAAATTATGACATAGCTCAGGACTGGTCCAGTTAGAAGCTTGTGATTGGAATGCAACTAAACATTGTGACAGCAGGTCAGTAAAAGTTTGTGGATTTGTGCAGGATGATGTGTATGTCTGTCCAAGGTTTGAGCAGTTTGCTCTCAGTTTCTGGTAATGCAGCTCACAGACCAGTTAACGAGCTCAGCAGAATCGAATCTGCTGATCCAGGTTGCTTTAAAAATTCCCAGCCTGCTTAGGTTTTGGCTCCACCCTGGAACCAGTTCTGACAGGAGATATCAGGCTGGGGAGTTCTGTGAAAAACTGATCTTTTTTTTGGTAAGCAAACTTTTGGGGTTTTGGGTGAAATACAAACCTTTCTTTTGTGTGTGGTAAAGTCTGCTGTTGCTAACGTAGAGACCAGAGCAACGCAAGGTTGTTTCCGGTCTGATAGTCAGGGAAGCCTGAATGTATAGTTAGCTGCCAAGCTGGCAAGGGTTTATTTTGCTGTTTTGTTTTATTTTTAACCCTTTTTCCGTTTTGTACAGCTCTAAATGGTGTGCATAGGGCTGTTTAAATAAAATCCACACGTGTGTTTCACCAAACCCATTGTTCTACTGTGCCTGATTTAATCGGTGTACTCATCCAGGGAGTCACCGTTATCCCGTTGCTGGGCTAATCCCTACATATGGTGTCGGATGCGGGCAATTCTGTGTGGAAATGGCCAGTATGGAGGAATTATTGAGGCAGCTGGTGTTGGCGAATGCAAATCAACAAAAGGCAAATGAACAGATACACCTGGCTGTGCAGCGAACAGAGGTTCATCAGCAAGAGGCGCAGCAGCAGTTTCAGCAGAGTATGGCTGTACAAGAACAAGCCCAGGCGGAAGCGGAAGCCCGCCACAGAGAGCTAATGTTACAGCAGGAGCAGCGCCATCAACAGCAGATTGAGGCCATTGTGAAACAACTCCCACTGAGACAGCAGGCTACAGCAGAAGGTAGTCCCAGCAGTACACCATCATACAGGGTAAGCAGATTGTTACCCAAGATGACTGCAGATGATGATTCTGAGGTGTTTCTGACAACATTTGAAAGAACTGCTGAGAGGGAGTGCTGGCCAAAGGAACAGTGGGCTGGATTGCTGGCCCCTTTGTTAACTGGCGAGCCCCAGAAAGCTTACTTTGATCTGGAACCTATGGAAGCCAGAGACTATGAACGCTTAAAAGCTGAAATACTTGCACGGCTAGGCGTAACCTTACCTGTTCAAGCTCAGCGAGTGTATAACTGGACTTATCAGGGGGGGAAACCGCCCCGATCGCAGATGTATGACCTGATACATTTGACCAGAAGGTGGTTACAACCAGAAACTTTGTCAGCACCCCAGATTGTGGAACGAGTCGTCATGGACAAGTACTTGAGATCCCTGCCTGTCGCCCTCCAAAAGTGGGTGAGCCATGGAGATCCAGCCACAGCTGATAAATTGGTGGATCTTGTTGAAAGGTTTTTGGCTGCAGAGAATCTAACGGCATCGCTTAAAGATTCACGGACTTTCCACTCCAAGACCAGACCGTCCCCAAATTCTGGTAAGATTGTACCAAGGGATGGGGGTGGAGAGAGTGAAAAAGGTAAAGCCAGAGGTAATGTGGGAACTTATTCTCCTGTATGGCGTGAGGGTTCTGGACGGCCAAATTCACAGGAGATAACTAAAAGGATTGTTTGCTATCGCTGCAGAGAAGAAGGACATATTGCCGCAAACTGTCCTGTGGTAACAGAACCTATGCAATGTGACTTTGTTAGAGACAGACGGCAATCCATGTATGCAACAGTCGTCTGTACCGCCCTGCAGGGAACTGAAAAACATTTATGTAATCTTTATGTGAATGGTAAAAAGGCTGTGGCGTTACTCGATTCAGGAAGTCTGGTGACATTGGTAAAACCCCAGCTTGTGTCCCCAGAGTCTCTCATTGGTAGGAGAGTAGCTGTCGTTTGTGTGCATGGGGATACTAAAGAATATCCCATGGCAACTGTGTTGTTTAAAACCTCCCTTGGTAACCTATGCCATCAGGTGGGTGTGGTTACCAATTTACCACATGAAGCTATTGTGGGAAGGGATTTTCCTAAGTTTTGGGAGCTGTGGGATTGTCCTGATCACCAATCTGTTTTCTCTGCGCAGGAAAGTGTTCCTGGGGATTCCTCTGAGAGTGAGGACTCTCCAGAGTTCCCCCTAACCGTATTAGCGGGGGAAACAATAGAGCCAGGGGAAGAGGTGGCATCTGCAGAGGATGGTCAACCCGCTCTTGATTTCCCTGATTTAGAAGTACATCGGGAAAATTTTGCCACAGAACAGTTAAAAGATCCTACTCTGATGAGAGCCCGAGAGAATGTGGTAGAAGTAGATGGGGTGTCTGTTAACCCAGGTGAGAGGGTTGCTATTCCCTACTTTATAATGGAAAGGGACCTGTTATACCGGGTGTCCAAAAGGGAGGAAGAAATAATTGAACAGTTAGTGGTGCCTAAAACATACCGGAAGCTGGTATTGGAGTTAGCCCATGGGCATTTGTTGGGAGGACACTTGGGAACAGAAAAAACCAGAGAGAGAATTATACAGAGGTTCTACTGGCCGGGAATAGCTAAAGAAGTAGAAACCTATTGTGCTTCCTGTCCTGTTTGCCAAATGTCTGCCCCTAGGCCACATTTTCGCAGTCCCTTGGTTCCACTACCTATCATTGAGGTGCCTTTTGAGAGGATTGCTATGGATTTGGTTGGTCCTTTACTAAAGTCCACTAGAGGGCATCAGTATATACTGGTAATTATGGACTATGCCACCCGTTATCCAGAAGCCATACCTCTCCGCAATTCCTCAGCCAAAACCATAGCCAAAGAATTGCTCCAGGTGTACAGTCGGGTGGGCATTCCCAAGGAAGTCCTTACAGACCAAGGTACTCCTTTCATGTCCCGGGTAACTAAAGAGCTTTGTAAATTCCTTAAGGTAAAACAGTTACGCACCTCAGTATATCACCCTCAAACAGACGGCTTAGTGGAGAGATTTAATAAAACTTTAAAGCAGATGCTGAGGAAAGTGGTGGATAGAGATGGGAAAAACTGGGATTTCCTTATTCCTTATCTGATGTTTGCTATCAGAGAGGTCCCACAATCCTCCACGGGATTCTCCCCTTTTGAACTGTTGTACGGTAGACACCCTAGGGGGCTGTTAGACATCGCTAAAGAAACTTGGGAAAGTGAATGTACGCCTCATAGAAGTGTAATTGAACATGTCTCCCAGATGCAAGACAGACTTGCCCAGGTAATGCCCATGGTAAGGGAACATTTGGCGCAAGCACAGTTGGCTCAGCAAAGAATTTATAATCGTGGGGCCCAGGTTCGTACGTTTTCACCTGGTGATCGGGTGTTGGTATTGGTTCCCACTGTAGAAAGCAAATTCTTAGCCCAATGGCAAGGTCCGTATGAAATAATGGAGAAAGTCAGTGAGGTAACTTACAAGGTTAGTCAGCCAGGAAAACGGAAACCAGAGCAGATCTACCATATCAATTTGCTGAAACCTTGGAAAGAGAGAGAGTCCTTGACTGCAAACACTAACCTGGTTCCCACTCAGTATGAATGTTTGATCTCTGAAATAAAAATAGCAGATACTTTGTCAAAAGCTCAGCAACAGGAAGTCAAAGATTTCTTGTTGAGGAATAAAGACATCTTTTCAGAATTTCCTGGGCAGACAACTGTTACAAAACATGACATTGTAACCCAACCTGGGGAAAAGGTTAAACTGAAACCTTATCGTATTCCGGAATCTAGACGGAACGCGATAACTGAAGAAGTTAACAAAATGTTAGAGCTTGGAGTAATAGAGGAATCCAATAGTGACTGGTCCAGCCCAATTGTGCTGGTTCCCAAGCCAGATGGAAGTTGGCGTTTTTGCAACGACTTCCGAAAGGTAAACACCATCACCAAATTTGATACCTATCCCATGCCTCGTATCGATGAATTGATCGACCGCCTGGGATCTGCCCGTTATATGACTACGCTAGATCTGACCAAAGGGTACTGGCAGATACCTCTCTCTGAAGGAGCCAAGGAGAAAACGGCTTTTGTAACTCCAGATGGGGCGTTCCACTATCGGATGATGCCATTTGGGTTACAAAATGCTCCTGCTACATTTCAGAGGGCAATGGATAAAATCCTTCGGCATCATCAAAAATATGCTGCGGCCTACTTGGATGATGTCATTATCCATAGTGCTGATTGGGCAACTCATCTGCCAAGAGTACAAGCAGTGTTGAATGCTTTGCGGGAGGCCAATTTCAAAGCCAATCCTAAGAAGTGTGCTATCGGCCTTGAAGAGGCCAAATATTTGGGATATACCATTGGAAGGGGGGTGATAAAACCTCAAATCAATAAAGTTGAAGCTATCCAGAATTGGCCTCGCCCTAATAACAAAAAACAGGTTCGAGCTTTCTTGGGGATTGCTGGCTATTACCGTCGTTTTATCCCTCACTTTGCCACCTTAGCGGCTCCCCTCTCAGATTTGACCAAAGGTAAAAATTCAGTCATGATTAAATAGTCCCCAGAGGCGGAAAAATCATTTGAAACCTTAAAACAGGCTCTATGTGACCAGCCAGTGCTATATTCTCCTGATTTTTCCCGAGAGTTTGTGGTACAAACTGATGCCTCGAATGTAGGATTAGGGGCGGTATTGTCCCAAGTGCAGAATGGGGAGGAACATCCCATAGTTTTCCTTAGCCGGAAGTTGAATGAACATAAAAAAATTATGCAACAATTGAAAAAGAATGCTTAGCGATAAAATGGGCCTTAGACTCTCTGAGGTACTATTTGTTAGGGAAACATTTTGATTTAATTACCGATCATGCTCCCTTAAAATGGATGGCCAAATACAAAGAGACCAACAGTAAGATTAACCGGTGGTTCCTAGCCTTACAAGAATTTAGTTTTACAGTTAAACACCGTCCTGGGTCTAAAATGGCTAATGTAGATGCTTTATCTCGGGTTCATTCGTACCTAGTGGCCTGTGTTCCAACCTCTGGGTCGAAACAAGAGGGGGGGGTATGTGACAGCAGGTCAGTAAAAGTTTGTGGATTTGTGCAGGATGATGTGTACAGATGAAGCCACTTGGATTTGTGAGTTAAATGTGTCATGACTCAGGGGTAATTGAAGAAACTGTGTTATCTTAAGTCATCTTAACTCATTTAATGCATTTAACCTTTCATTAGCATACCAAAGCTCCATTGTTCACAATGGTGAATGCTTTAATTAGATGGGATGTTGTGACGCAGTTTTCTGTGTTAAATGAGATAAATGGGATATCTGTGTTTAGTTATTCTGTGTCAAACAGACAAACCAAAGTGGCTGCATCTGTATGTCTGTCCAAGGTTTGAGCAGTTTGCTCTCAGTTTCTGGTAATGCAGCTCACAGACCAGTTAACGAGCTCAGCAGAATCGAATCTGCTGATCCAGGTTGCTTTAAAAATTCCCAGCCTGCTTAGGTTTTGGCTCCACCCTGGAACCAGTTCTGACAGGAGATATCAGGCTGGGGAGTTCTGTGAAAAACTGATCTTTTTTTTGGTAAGCAAACTTTTGGGGTTTTGGGTGAAATACAAACCTTTCTTTTGTGTGTGGTAAAGTCTGCTGTTGCTAACGTAGAGACCAGAGCAACGCAAGGTTGTTTCCGGTCTGATAGTCAGGGAAGCCTGAATGTATAGTTAGCTGCCAAGCTGGCAAGGGTTTATTTTGCTGTTTTGTTTTATTTTTAACCCTTTTTCCGTTTTGTACAGCTCTAAATGGTGTGCATAGGGCTGTTTAAATAAAATCCACACGTGTGTTTCACCAAACCCATTGTTCTACTGTGCCTGATTTAATCGGTATACTCATCCAGGGAGTCACCGTTATCCCGTTGCTGGGCTAATCCCTACAACATATAGAGGCCTACGGGACCTGTTATACAAAATTCTCGAGACCTGGGGTTTTCTGTACAACAGATCTTTACATAATTTGGATCGTCATGCCTTAAGGCCATTAGAAAATCATTTAAACATTACATAATTATGGGATAGCCATCTCCCACAGACTCCATTTTAATACACTTATTTAAAATTCTAAAAATTGATTTCCTTTTTATATGTAATATTAAAACAGTAGCTTGTACTTGATCCCAACTAAGATATAATAAATCCTTATTAGGACCATAACAATTTTGTATTAAATTAATGTTTTAATGTTTAATGAATTAGTGAAACGCATTGAAGTCAATGGGCGTCAAAATTATTTTGACATGCGTCAATTTCCGGGCCACGTGACAATTTTTGTACACGACCCTTTTTTGTCCAAATGTATTAAAGTCAATGGCGTCAGAATAATTTTGACGCCCAACAATTTTTACGCGTGCGACTATTCTGTCGCGTGGCCAAAGTATTTTGATGCGTCAGATTTTTCGCCAGGGAATTTTCTACACGGTTTTGCAAATTTATTCACTAGCAGCGAACCGCGAATTTGTGCCTGCTGAATTTATTTGCCCATCACCACAAGACACTCATGCGATCCAGCTCCCTGCACATGACATCTGGCAAACACAAATATTTGGTACATGGTTCCTCATCTCTGTGACTTGCGCCAAATGCACTAGAGGTGCATCAAAGAGGTGGTCAGTAGTGAAGACGCGAATTTGCGAAACGCAAGCGAAAATACGCGTCAAAAAGTGCAGTTTCGTGAATTTTTCGCAGTTTCGCGTATTTCACACGAAATTTGCACATTTTTCAGCAAAACGGCGCAAATTCACCCATCACTAGTGGTCAGTGCAATTTTGCACACATTAGAATGCAGGTTGCATTAAATAAACAAAAATGACTTGAGCCAAGTTAACTTAACTGCGTTCAGCCGCAGGGGAGCGCAGGAATAGACACATTACATTTTTTCCAATGGGGCTATACTCACGCAGGAGCGTGTAGGCGCCGAACGCAGGAAAAATGCCGCATGTTGCGTCTCAACCTGCGTTCGGCGCCTACACGCGCCTGTGTGAGTACAGCCCCATTGGAAAAAATGTAATGCATCTATTCCTGCGCTCCCCTGCGGCTGAACGCAGAAAAACGGAACGCAGTGGAGCGCAGGTAAAAACGCTCGTCAGTAAGAGCCCTTAGGGGGCCATATATAAAGTTTGTGAAGCACATATTTATTGGCAAATGGTTGTACTGTACATGCTTTTTCCTGATTGCTCTGCTCTGCCTATCTTTCCGTTTTTGTGAATTCGCATTGTGAATACATTTTCGCAAATGGCTGGCAAATGAGATGGGTGTTTGCGTGAAAAAGCTGTTATAGACATTCGCATTGCAAAAAAAAAAAAATGCAATTTTCTTTGCACACTCTTATTCAGTTTTATAAATGTAACAGGGCAAATATATTCACTTTGCGAACCAATCTGCCCTGTGCGAAGTTTATAAATGAGCCCTTCTGAGTAGCAGGACTGAAGTGCTGGCATGATATACATTATAAAGGTGTGGGACCTGTTATCCAGAATGCGCAGGACCTGGGATTTTCCAGAAGCACTGCATATCTTTTCGGTGCTATATAAATAAATAATGATGATGATGATGATGATAACAAATCTTTCTGTTATTGGGATCTTCATACCTGAAATCTGCTAGAAAATCATATAAACATTATATAAACCCAAAAGGCTGGTTTTGCTTCCAATAAGGATTAATTATATCTTAGTTGGGATCAAGTACAAGATACTGTTTTATTATTACTGAGAAAAAGGAAATAATTTGGATTATTTGGATAAAATGGAGTCTAGGGGAGATGGCCTTCCTGTAATTCAGAGCTTTCTGGATAATGGGTTTCCAGATAACAGATCTTTTAAATGACTTCAGACCTAAACCTACAATATACTGTTCAACACTGTAAACATATAAGAAAGGAAGCGATCTCTCTAAGAGCTATAACATTTTTACAGCACACCTGTTTACAAAATGACTTCTGATTGAAAAATACATAAAATGTGGTACCTCAATAGGTCATTATTATGAATGTCAGATTTAAATCCTGTTCCTTTACTTAGAATGTCAGATGATAAAAACCAGCTGCCTTTCAACTAAAGTATTCCCCGCACCTTCTGTCCTGAAGTCTGAAAAGTATGGATGGAATTTTCGCTGCACAAAGTTGGTATCATATTCCTACAGAATTCTGACTACGGATCCTCGACAAGAAAAAGGTTTTCTAGTACAATTACAATTAACTATTCTAATCAAGTAATTTGAATCTATGTGTGAAGCATGTATAAATAATGTTTGGTCCGGTGGCATAACTACTAGTGATTGGTGAATTTGTCCCGTTTTGATTCGCCCAAAATTTCGCTAATTTCCAGTGAAATTTGTGAAACTGCCCAAAAATTCACGAAATGACGATTTTGGCGCCGGTGCCGCAAAATTAAAGTCATTAAAGTCAATGGGCGTCCGTTAATTGTCACCGGCGTCAAAATTGGCGCCGGCATTGGAACCGTCAAAACCGACAACATTTTTTCAACGTCGGCAATTTTCGCGATTGAACTTTGGCAGCAAAATGTGCAGTTTCGCTGCGAACTCATGCCTGCCGAATAAATTCGCCCATCACTAATAACTACATGTAACTGGGCCCCCCTGCAAAAAAAAAAATCTTCAGCGTCATTGAAGAGTCTCAGCTCCGCACCGACACTTGGGTCTGATGTATTATAGTTACGCCACTGGTTTGGTCTATCTGTATATAATTAATAGAAATTCCAGTAAAATCATTTAACTTGACCTGCTGCTCACAGGTCTGCAGAAAAAGCCTGTAAAATTGTATTTCTATTTTCTGTAATTGTACTGGTGAAATAGCAGTGACATTCAATTATAAAGAGTGGTGAAAAGTGGCGATTTCTAAAATAAAAAGATGAATGACAAATGTAAAATGCTAAACCAAGTAAATCCTAAGCAGTGGTTTGGATTTAAGGGGCAGATTTACTCAAATGCGAAAATTCGTAGCCATTGCTACACTTTGCCAGGCGAAAATGCGCTGAGACAACGCTAATTCACTGGAATGCAGAATTTCGTCATGGGCACTGAACGCTGGCGACGGTTCGCTAGCGTTACTTCGGCAATCGGAGCTATTGAAAGCGAAGATGCACTAGCGTTCATTTCTGCCTAGCGCAAATTCGCTAGAGGTCTTGCGCTCAGGTTAATTTGCATACGGCGGGAAATTAAAAGTTGAATGGACATATATGTTGCAGCAAATACATTACATTACACAAGTCCAGGGAACCTTAATAAAGGCAATAGAGTTGTTATAATGCTCTACACATGAGCCCAGTGTATAGTTTATGTTCCATATGTTAGGAAATGTAGGGTCCTTAAAATATTTTGCAGCCTATCACTCTGAAAAAAGGTCTGAGCTGGTGAAGGCAAGTCTGGCGAAAGAGGTAACGTTTAGTAAAAATGGAATTTCATTGAATTTGCGGAGTAACATATTTGCCAATTGCGAATTGTCGCCTGGCGATAGAGTGCAAATGACCGCAAGCGTCTATCTCTTTCGTTAGCGAAGTGACTCCTGCACTCGTTAGTAAATTGGTGATGTTCCTGCAGGCGGTAAAGCTAGCGAAATGACAGTAGCGTTAGCCACTTCGCCCTCGAGTAAATCTGCCCCTTAGAATCTATTGGTCTCTTCTTTTTATTGTTACAGTCATACACCAGTATGAATATCTTTATCCCATTATATGGATATCATTTTTAATTAAAACGATCCTAATTTAAGAAGAATTTTTCATACATTTTCTCCCTTTTTTGTGACTACGGGATGCTATAAGATTTCCTTAACAGATAACTTTTTATCACCACCAGAGGGAGCACTCTATTAGTGAACATAGTCATAGCAAGTACTAGGCTGCACTATGCAAACACTCTAAAAATTACAGAAAATATGTACATATTCCACTGTATTTTAAGACCCTAAAAATGTGCAATAGAGGAAATATATTTGCTTATGTTAAACAAGAAATCCGTTCACATTTTTTCCATGATGCAATTGTACAGGCAGCCCCGAATGACAGTTGCACCTCTGTTTGAAGTTGTCCGGGGAAAATGGAGAAAGTCTTCCGTGGTGCGGTAACGCAAAGTGACAGATCAGCCAATAGCTGTCACTGGTTAGTGAAAATAAAAAAACAGCCCTCTGATTGGTCGCTACAGGTTACAGGTAGCTACAGGTTACTCTAACAAGGTAGATGCTGCCTGGGTTAGTATGCAATCCCTGCAGACAGCATTTACATGTGAATTCATTGCTTTCATAAGATACAAATTTAATATTTTGGTTTAGAAAATGGAAAAAATATGAGACTGGTATATAAAGTCATTAGTCCTGTGGAGCTTTTCCCCATGTACACAGTAAATTGGGTCCCTGACTGAAATACCCGTCCCCCTCCTCTCGCGAGCGCTCCCTCCCCCTGCAAGCACTTCCTCCTCCCCATGCGCAAACATGTGCACACGGCACTGGAATTCTCAGCTCTGCTCACCAAGACCAGTTGTGCGCACATGCAGTTTTACTGTTCTTCCTCTCCGACCTCTGCTCCTGGTGAGGCGCATCGATGAGGCTGCGCGGCATACCACCCCGAAAAATGTGCCACCCTATGCCCGGGCCTTTGTGGCCTCGCTCCAAATCTGGGCCTGCTGACAATGTAGATTGAAGAATCAATATGAATTTGTTCCGTTTTGCTTCGCCAAGAATTTCGCAAATTTCCTGTGAAATTTGTGAACGCCGATTTTGACGCCGGTCCCGCAAAATTAAAGTCAATGGGCGTCCATTAATCGTCACCGGCGTCGAAAAACTTTGGCGCCTGCATTGACACCGACAACATTTTTTGAGCATCGGAAATTTTCGCCAGTAAATTTTCGCAGAAAATGTATTCGCCGGAGGCGAAATGTGCAGTTTCGCTGCAAATTCATGCCTGACGAATAAATTCCCCATCACTAATGGGCTGTTCTTCCTCTCCGACCTCTGCTCCTGGTGAGGCGCATCGATGCGGCTGCGCGGCATACCACCCCGAAAAATGTGCCACCCTATGCCCGGGCCTTTGTGGCCTCGCTACAAATCTGGGCCTACTGACAATGTAGACTGAAGAATCAATATGTCTCTCTTCCCTTCACGAAACCTCGATATACATCGATGTCAATGGTCGTTTTTTTTTGTGTGTGTAACTGCCCATAGGTACATTTTCCTAGGGGCAGATTTATCAAGTGCCCAGTATTCTTTATTGAATGATGTCATATCCTGAGCCCCATGTTACCTCGTTTACTAAGTCAGTAGCGATCCTAGAGGGGGGCGGGCCCTGGTGCCTGATGCGCAGCCGGGCCCCGCCCCCTCCGTACAGCCGCATTTGGGAGCTTTAGGCGGTATCCTTGTGGACTGAAATAAACTACTTAATGATTGGACAAGCCTGCCTGGAAGTTTGGTCTCTGCTAGTGCCTGCCTTTTTTCTTTGTACGGTGGTCCGCTCCCTAAGCTGAGGGTTCAGGGCGGTGCACCTGGACCTCCCTTCGCAACTGGTGAGTTCTACTTAAACCTGAGAATTTTCTACTTCTATACTGACTTCTAACAACAAAAGTGTGTGTTTTTTGAACTCCCATAACTTTGAAATTCAGATAAAAAAAGACCAACCGCAATGTATTAAAAAAATCGGGGGGGTTTTGCAGGTGAACAGGCTGTATTTGATAATTCGAATCAAATAATCTCGATTTCAATTCAGCTTTTAGATGGCAAATAGTCGAAGTCGAATTTTTAAAGAGACAATACATGATGAATTTTAATATTCAAATTTTCGAATTATAACACAAAAATAGCTCGAAAATTTAAATTTTTTGCTTTGAATTTTGAATTCGACCCTTGATAAATCTGCCCCCTAGTGTTGATAAATAAGCCCCAATGTGTTTTACTCCATTTGTGTTTCATGGTTTTTTTGTTTTGTTTTTTTACACGCAACATGCTGTATTTTCTTGCTCTAGAGCGTTGCGTTTTGGGAATGACACTTTTTAATACACTTTTTAAAAACACATAAACAAAGTGTATGCATTTTTAGGCATTTATCATACTTGTCTAAACAATGCACTTTTAAAACTATACATCACCCACACAAAATTTAGCATCCCATTTTTGTTTTAAATTGTCAACTCTCATATGCCTGTTTCTTCTAATCACAGGTGTCTGGGTAAGGCTGAAACTGATCCAGAATTCATCACATGGCACTGAAACTCTTACCTCCATGCTGTTTGGTCCTAGCTGCAGCCTGTAGGGCGAGTGTCAGCTGAGACACCTGCCACGGGCAGAACCAGCAGTGTTTATTGAATGACACTAAATAGTTTCTGTGGCACCCAGTATCTAGGGGGCCGATTCATGAAGCTCGAGTGAAGGATTCGAATTAAAAAAACTTCGAATTTCGAAGTGTTTTTGGGCTACTTCGACCATCGAATGGGCTACTTCGACCTTCGACTACTACTTTGACTTTGAATCGAACGATTCGAACGATTCGAACGATTCGAACTAAAAGTCGAAGTACTGTCTCTTTAAGAAAAACTTCGACCCCCTACTTCAGCAGCTAAAAGCTACCGAAGTCAATGTTAGCCTATGGGGAAGGTCCTCATAGGTTTGCCTGAGATTTTTTGATCGAAGGATATTCCTTCGATCGTTGGATTAAAATCCTTTGAATCGTTCGATTCGAAGGATTTAATCGTTCGATCGAAGGAATAATCCTTCGATCGTTCGATCGCAGGATTTGAGCTAAATCGTTCAACTTCGATATTCGAAGACGAACGATTTTAGTTCCTAGTCGAATATCGAGGGTTAATTAACCCTCGATATTCGACCCGTAGGGGCCGATTCACGAAGGGTCGAATTTCGAAGTTAAAAATACTTCGAAATTCGACCCTCGAATTGAAATCCTTCGACTTCGAATATCGAAGTCGAAGGATTTAGCGCAAATCCTGCGATCGAAGGATTTTTCGTTCGACCGAACGATTAAATCCTTCGAATCGAACGGTTCGAAGGATTTTAATCAAACGATCGAAGGAAAATCCTTCGATCAAAAAAAGCTTAGCAAGCCTATGGGGACCTTCCCCATAGGCTAACATTGACTTCGGTAGGTTTTATCTGCCGAAGTAGGGGGTCGAAGTTTTTTTTAAAGGGCAAGTACTTCGACTATCGAATAGTCGAGTAGTCGAACGATTTTTAGTTCGAATCGTTCGATTCGAAGGTCGTAGTCGAAGGTCGAAGTAGCCCATTCGATGGTCGAAGTACCCAAAAAATACTTCGAAATTCGAAGTATTTTTCATTCGAACCCTTCACCCGAGCTGAGTGAATCGGCCCCTTAGTGAATCAGCCCCTAGATGTCCAGATCTGCCATATGGGATTATGAGATTGTCTGCCAGAGAGGGGGCAGGCGTTTAGGGGTCGCAAGAATCTATATTGTATAACACTAGCTCAATTGCTATATCAAGGATTTCGGTAAAAAAAAAGTACCCTGGGTTGCCACCTGAAGGGCTGTCCGAGTCAAAACTGCCTGCCTGGTTTTCCAAATTAGGAAACCGGGCAGGACTACCTATGATTGACGAGGTGATCGACCAATCGCCGATCGTCACATCATAGCCCCGCCCCTGACAGAACAACTCGCCATCCTGCAGCGTCACAGCCCATTGCATCACAGCCCTGCCCACTACCTGGATTCAACTGGGCCAAAAGGTGGCAAGCCTACTTGTGTGCAATGCTACAGAAATCCTATGGCCCTCTAACACGTGTAACTGAATAAAATCTCCTGCCTCACAAATAAATATCAGATTTTATATATAGGTGTCTTTTATATTCAAGTGGGTGGAGTCTGTTTTATAGGTACATAAGGACTTGTAGTGATTACAAAAGTTGCTTAGATACTGAGATACTTTCACTTTGCATGAGCTAAACGGTGCAGGCTGATATTACGTTGGAATTCTTATACGCTCTCCATGGGATTGTAACTTGGGAAGGATGCCATTAACCAATCAGGGTGCCATCATTAGGAGATTTTCTTTACGTTAAATGGGGGGGGGGGTGGAGGCCTCTCTATGGTGGGGGTTCAATATTGACCTATTAGATAACCCATAAATGTGAAAGTCCAACCTCCTTATTTTCACCATCCTTTTTCTTTTCCGTCTAGAAAACAAATATATCCTCTCTATTAGGGATGGGCAAATTTGACCTGTTTCGTTTCACCAAAAATTCGCAGATGGCAAAATGTCGCTGACACCCATTAAAATCTATGGGTGTCAAAAATTTTTTGTTGCGAGTCTTTTTTTTTTTGACGCACGATGCCATACAAGTCTATGGGCGTAGTTTTTGCTGCAAAACAAGGCGAAAAAATTTGCCCATCCCTACTCTCTATACCTAGTAACGGATCTCTCTGGCTGCCTAACTAATGTCTCATTAGGTCTCATTCTAATTCTCCCCTCCCTTCTTTCGCTCTCATTTCTTTGTTTCCTTATTACGCTCTGTTATGTCAACATAAACAAATAACAGCAAACAAGTAAACAAATCCCTTTAACTTTTTGTTTTATCCCGACTAGTGATTAGCGAAAAATGTCACCATGTACAGATTTGCCAAGAGCTTTCGCATTCCACCATCTGCAAACCTTTTCGCATAACTGTGTAAAATATTTGTTTCTCGTTTTGCTTTGCACGTCAAAATAAAAAGACGCACAACAAAAAAAAAGGTACACTCAACAAACACATACGTCCCCTCTCCTTCCACATCAACAAGAGGGATCTGAGCCGTCCCACTGTCTATATAAGGACATACACATAAATATATGGTTTATTTATTTTAATGTGGGATACAGAGCACCCAGATATTATCTGTTGTTGGTCTGATTTATTAAAGGAGACATTTTGTGTAAAAGATACGAATGTACCAGTGCATTATACTCATTTAGATATAGAAGAATTGTGCATAAAAAAGTTGTGTTTCAGGCTGATTTATTGCATATTTTTGCAAAAACCCTAATAATCCCTCCTTTCCACTACCTGTATCCTAAATTCCCAGGCTGTGCAGGGGAGCTGGCGGCACTCAGCTCAGTGCGCTGAAGGACAGGAACCAATCAGCAGCTAGCAGGACCTGATAGGGAACAAACGCCTGTCTTTGCTTGTGTGACTGCAGGGCTGTGATTGGCTGTCCCCCTCCTACTGTGCTTCTGGCAGCGACTGTTAGGACACGCCCACCCCTCATTTGAAACACGGAGAGGGACCAGAGAGCATCTATAGGGAGCTCAAATAAAGGGGCTATTTTTAAATATATTAATTTTTAGCACCATGTAAAAGCAACAATATATATCACTCATAATTGTCTACAAAATTAGGGTGTTTTCATGTATCCTATATGTCTCCTTTAATTGTTGTACATATATAAACTATAGATGGTACCTTTTGCTTACACAGCAACATAGTGTAGTAGTAGATACTATTACCAGTGGACCAGAGGTAATGTCAAAAATCACAGACATGCTTTTAAGAAATTGGCAACATGGGAGCTTTTCATTCTATTAAAAAAGCAATTGTAGCATAGTGGATAGGAGGTCCTCTAAGAATGTAGCGCATGTGTGTAGCAGTATACTAAATAACAAATGCACGTGTTTTTGCCCTCCCAATTTTTATTGGTAGCCCCAAAGCAGAGACAATGTGCCACGAAAAAAACACCCATAGACTCTAATGTAGTTTGTGAAAAAAATTGACATTTAAAAAAATAATCTCAAATTTGCAAATTTCTGCTTATTTTTCAGTTTCATGAATTTTTCAGCGCAGTGAAACTAAACCTGACTTGTGCGTATAACTCTCTTTATCAGCAACTTTATGGTAGAAAATACATAAAACCATGTATATATACTGTAAAATTAACCCCGCAATTAAACCCCATTTCTCTAAAACCCACGAATGCCATAAAGTTATTAAAATATCCGAATATAAGAAGTACAAATGGAAAAAAATGCGTAACGATCTGAAAATAAAATAAAAACGTCTCTAAAACCTCTAAAAATGTGAGTTTCTCTGACAATTACACACAAAAACTATCTAAAAAACCTAAAGTGGGGCGATTTACTAACATTTTTCTCATTTTTATCTTTAAGAAACCATGAAAAAACGCATTGCTATGAATTTCAGTCATTTATCAAAAGATCTGAACTGAAAAAGCACAGACGGAAGTTTTTCGACTTGTCGCTATGGATGGGTGAATTTTTTCACCTTGTTTTGCCACGGAAATGACACCCATAGACTTGTATGGCGGCGTGCGTAAAAAAAAAAATTTGACGCCCACAGACTTTAATGGGCATCGGCGACATTTCACCGGCAAATTTGGACAGGTTGTACCTTGAGTATTTTCAGATTCATAATTGCATAATTAATTCTGGAAAAGTCATGCTTTTTTTTCTGCAACTTTTTCAGACTTTTGCCGATGAAAAGCCCCTTAAAAGTCTGAATAGCTAAAAAATGGTCCGACAGGATCAATGCAGCTCCCATTGTCTTTTATGGGAACTCGACTGCTTTAACTTGGAGACGTTTTATAGTTAGCGTTTTTTTATGTTTTTTACATTTAATAAATCTCGAATTTTGAATTTTAGAGAAATTTTAGAGAAATTTAAAAAGACACAAATTTGAAGAGAAAAAATACAATTCACAAAATAGAAAAGAAATCCGAATGTTAGTAAATAGGCCCCGTAGAGTATGTGTCTGCATTAAATGTCATTAACTATGTGACTGCATGGTGGCATGTGTTATTTAGTTGTTGTGTAACAGAAGGGACAACGTTATAACACACAACACTATTAACAATGCAAAGTGTGAGTTAAGAGCCCAGAGCTTCTTTAGCACTAATCTAATCCGGGATGTGCTGTGCATTTTGTCTGAGCTGCATTTTCATAATAACCTCCCTGACTGTCACTTTCCCCGCATGTTTGAAGGCTCTTTATCACCCCATTCCAGGTGCACATTCCGACTAACCACAAACGCTCCTACAAATTGAGAAGAAAATGTCACAGGCTGTCTGTCTCATCTTCCTAAAGGGAAAGAAAAAAAGGTTGTGGTATTATTGAGGAAAGGAATTATCATTCAGATCAACCTCACAATCTCGGGTCTGCTGATTTGAACAAGACAACACTAATGACTTCTCTTTCACATTTGCCTTGTGACTTGTATAATTAACCATAACAAACACAATCTTTCCTAACCCTGTTATTTAAATCTTCTTTGGCTGCTAATTACCTATGTTTAATACCATTCACTTCCCCCTTAACCCTGATCATTATTGGATTTGCTGTTAGCTCATTAAGCTTGTTACGCTCTTTGTTTTGTAAGAAACATTATAGCGCAGTATAGTGCTTGCAAAATAAAAAACATTATCTTTATACTTATATGTTGTCCCCATGTCTGAATGGGTTTTCTCCCGGTACTCCAAAAACATACAGGCAGGTTAATTAGCCCTAATGTATGATCTCTGTAAAGAGCTGAATTAGGGCTGTTACACATGAGCGTTTTTACCTGCGCTCCCCTGCGTTCCGTTTTTCGGCGTTCATCCGCAGTGGAGTGCAGGAATAGACGCATTTCATTATTTCAAATGGGGCTGTACTCACACAGGCGCGTGTAGGCGCCGAACACAGGAAAAATGCAGCTTCTGGAGTCAATTGGTTGACTTTGAAAAATCAAAGTTTTCTTTGGGAAAAACTTCCAATCGAATCCGATCGAATGAGCTATTCCTTTGATTCGTACTATTCGAATTTGGCCGAATACGGACATACTCGATCGAAAATCGACCTATTCGACCAAAAAAAAACCTTAATTTCCGTTGGTCTTTTTAAATTCAAATCTCAACGTTTTTTCAATTTGAAATTCGACCCTTGAAAAATATGCCCAAAAACATGGGTTGAATTTCAAGTTCACAGGAGTTATTTTAAACTCCCATAAACTCCCATGAACTCGAAATTCGACCAATTGCAATTTATTATAAAAATCGAATTTTTCAAACTCAAGTTTTTAAAACTCGATTCGAGTTTTTTTCTCTGTAAAAACACAAATGTTGCAAAGGTTGCAAACTACTCCAAATTGATCCCAGGATGTCTACCATAGGCTAAAACAGCAATTCGGCAGGTTTAAGGTGGCGAATAGTCGAATTTGAGTTCTTAAAGGGCCAGTGTATGATAAATTTCGAGAATCAAATTCAAATTTTTTAAAAAAAAACTTGAATTGAATAACTCCCATTAATAATTTCCTAGTCTAATTTGACCATTTTGGCCTTTAAAAAAAACTCGAAAATTCTAATTCAAAAATTTGAATTTTTTCACAGCAGTTTATGATTTTTGCTCAATAAACCAAAAATAGATGAAACCTTAGAAATTAGGGCACAGCGCAAATAAATATGTGCTGTGTGAACTTTATAAATGACCCCCAATGACTTTTTCATTAAGAAGTTTTGTTACATTTACTGTAAATTGGCGCAAACTATAAAATTTGCAAACGGTCTTTCACTGTCGCTAAACGGTCTTTTCAGTGGTCGCTAAACAGTTTGGCATAACTTTTTGCATTGCGAATAGTTTTTCCATTTGCGACTTTTATTACATTCCCCTATAAGTCTCATATTGGTAGCTGAATAATTGTTGATGGATATTAATAGATTGTAACTGGTGGGAATAAATTAATAAGAGCTCATTAATCTAAGTGCAAAGTGCTAAAAGGATGCAATGTTTTTACACAAAGTTTTCCTAGAAGTCCAGCATCATTGTGGCCACCTGTTTTTTTCCAGGGTTTCCTTGCTTCTAGTGCAGTTTGTTTTCCTTGCTTCTAGGGTGATTGGCACTACACGCTACACCCAATTTGTGTGTGCATGTATGGGATCCGTTATCCAGAAAGCTGTTATCCAGAAAGCTCAGAATTACTGGAAAGGCCATATCCCATAGACTCCATTTTATCCAAATCCAATTCTTTTGAATATGCTTTCCTTTTTCCGTGTAATAATAAAACAGTAGCTTGTACTTGATCCCAACTAAGATATAATTAATCCTTATTGGAGGCAAAACCAGCCTATTGGGTTTATTTAATGTTTACATGATTTTCTAGTAGACTTAAGGTAAAAAGATCCAAATTACAGAAAGACCCATTATCTGGAAAACCCCAGGTCCTGAGCATTCTGGATAACAGGTCCTCTACCTATGCCTTTGTGTATAGCATCCAGGTACACACAATTTGTGTCCATTTTATAAATGAGTACTAGGATATTTTATTAGCTCATAAGACTCATTAGCTGCTATGGTTGGGTTGGGATACTAGTAGGCCCCAATATTTGGAAATCTCAAAAGCTTCTGATACTCTTCTATAGCTTGATTCATAAAGGTAAGTCACAAGAAATAGGACAGAGGCTTTGAAAGTCTGGACGATAGCCCATAGCAATGGACGACAGGCATTTAGGATAATATTTGGGGTGACTTATTTTTTAAACTAATTTGCTGATCTTGATCTTTGAACACTACAACAACTGAGCAATGTGGTTGGTTTTTATGAGAATTGTTAATGTTACTTATAAGCAAAGGGCGTCCAACACAAAGGGAGACTATAAACAACTAGATGTTCTACAATCCTGTAGACCAAGTGTCCTCAATGTTTTTTTTACCTGTGAGCCACATTAAAATGTAAAAAAAAGTTGGGGAGCAACACAAGCATGAAAAAGTCCCTGTGATTGGCTATTTGGTGGACTGGCAGCCTACAGGAGACTCTATTTAGCAATACTACTGTTTTTATGCAACCAAAACTTGCCTTTAAACCAGGAATTCAAAAATAAGGCCACATCCAATTGAGGCCACTGGGAGCAACATCCAAAGGGTTGGTGAGTAACATTTTGCTGGCAAACCACTGGTTGGGGTAGTTTAATTATGTAATTGACCAACTATAATACCACATATTCTGCATGCCAAGAAATGAGTCCAACATAAAAGCTATTTTGTATTTAACCATAGTCCGTAAAGTATCAGTTATGTTCTCCTTATAACGCAGACTTTTAACAGACACTGCCTTTCTCTTGGCGAGTATTGTATGAATATTAGAATGTAGTAGAACCCAGATGAAATCAGTATATCTGACTTATGTTTTTCTTTCCTTTCAGCAAATAACACATTCTCTGTAGGCCAGTTTTATAGATGAAGGATTGCAGCTCAGTAAATAGAGAACAGCACTCGGCAAGGATACACTGATTCCGCTATTTCGTCGCTTCATGTCTTCAGAATCAAGTCTATTCTAATTGAATGTCTTGACTTAATCATAATAATTTCCTTCGGCACTTGCCTAAGCATTCCATCTCGGGCCATTGATTTACCGCTATTGATCCGTGCAGCTGTTTCTGACCACTAATACCTCTTTGCAAAGTGACAGTGGGACCATTAAGTACATTATATGAGGCTATTCTAGTAATCAAATGTTGTTAGCGACCCTTCATCTGTGAAGAAAAGTAGGAAAGTAGGAAAAAGCTACTTGGTATTCCTGTGTTTAACCCTTTTTTGGAGAGTGTTGCCTTTGTTACCCTTTATATGGCACGCTGTTTTTTTTTGGCCTTTGCTTAATGTTGTATAATATTGAAGGGATTCGGGTTTAGGAATCAAAATCTACAGAAATCCGACCTATATTTGCTGCTGCACAATAATACTCTGGATCTTCTTATGTACAGATACAGGGTTGGGGTTACAGAAAGACCCTGGCAATGCAGTACCCCCAAAAAGTAGAGATGTTATTTCCAAATGTTAGAAAACCTGTCCTATATTTTTATATGAAGCATACAGGGTTAGATTGCATACCATTTATCATAATAGTGGTTACCGTCCTTATTTAATTGTTGATGGCAAGTGCAACGGTATGGCCCATTAAACTATAATATTTCACTATGATTCTGTATTAATTACAGAACAGATTGTTGCTTCGATTTTGAAAATACTGGATCTGTAGATAAGAAGTTGACATTTGAGTGCAGTCCAGCATTGAATTTACTGTAGGTCTCACTTTCTTTGGACTGGAATGGGTAGTTTACTTCTGTAGTACACCAAACTGGGCCGTATTTGGTGGAGGGGATTTAATATGCTAAATGTTTAATAATAAAGCTGTGATCTCTGGTCCCTCTTAATTTTTCCACAAGTTTTGGTGTTCAGTCTGGTTATTTAATAAGTGGGATTCAATGGTAAGATGGAAATATTTGTGTGTAGTGACAACAGATAGTAGAATAGAACATTTAGGGCTCAAGACAGCTGCAATTCTTTAAATGGAGGCCCATGAGACATATTGTTTTTGGGGCTAGGTGTTGCTGACTGCCAGTGGGAGGGTGTCTCTCTAGTGGGTTGTTTTTAACCCCATTTCCTTGGCTCAGGGCAGGAATGAGAGGGGAGGAGATCAACACTTGTAAAAAGTGAGGAAGTGGGGGGTAAGGGGCCAAATAATCTTTTGTTTTGTGTTTTTTCCAACCCCCCAACCTCTTAAGCTGTACAGGTTCAGTTCTTCAAGAGAACTGAGGTCACAAGCAGGAATGGCTGAATGCTCATCAGAAATCAAAGCAGCCAAATGCGGCACGACAGAGTATTAGCCAGAGGGTTGGGGCCTATACCCAGGTTAGCAGGCTGTGATCGTAAGTTCAGGCGTGCATGGACGCCTATAGTATGGACCACCAAGGGTCACACAGAGAATAGCACAACCAGGGAGAGCAAGGCAAAGGGCTCTGGGCATGTCCTTGGAAGATGCTAAGGTGGAATGCATCAGGACAGAGTAAGCGCCTGGGTTTTATTCCCAGACTAGCAGGCTGTGATTGTACGGTCAGGGTTGCACGGAAACCTGTGGAATATACCACCATGGGGCACACTGAGAGAAACCAGGGAGAATAGGGCAAAAGGCTCTGGGCTCCTTCTTCATGGATGCTCTTAAAAAATGACGTGATTTGTACTGGGCCGGACTTAATATGCTAAATGTTTAATAAAGTTGTGAGCTCTGGTCCCTCTTAATTTTTCCACAAGTTTTGGTGTTCAGTTTGGTTATTTAACTAGTAGGATTCATTGGTTAGATGGAAATATTTGTGTGCAGTGACAATAGATAGCGGCATAGAACATTTAGGGCTCATAACCCTTCAAGCCTGCTCATACCCAGTCACTGGCATTCCCTGGGGTCAAGAGCTTTGCTATTGCTTTAACCATTATGTTTACCAATACAAGCTAAGTATAATTACATTTTTGGTTCACACAGTGGGGAAATTAAAATAACTACTTTCTTCGAGTGCAGATCAACCTTTAAATTCTGCCTCTTCTCTTCTTCTGCTTTCAAAAGGGGGTGACTGATGCCAGCCAACAAAAAAAAAAAAACAATTGCTCTTTGAGGCTACAATTTTATTGTTACTCAAGGGCCCATTTATGGTTACCCGGCTTTTAGTGCTCAAGATGTCATAAAGGAATGCCCACATGAGTTTACTAATTATGCAGGTTTTGTGCCAAAAAGGCTAGGCTTTTGTGATGAAGAAAAATCTTAGTAGCTTTTAGTTTATTTTTGCTCCACAATGTATTGCTGTCCTGTCAGTCTGCCCGGGGAACCCTGGAATTATTGTTGCATTAAAGGTAGTGGTAATATCAGGATTCCCTTGTGTCAATGAGTACACTTTTACATGCATATAATCAGAACAGGCTGGGGTGCTGGGTGCTCCTGTTTGGAGAATAAATGGTGTTACTATGCTTACAACTTTGTGCCCATTTTAGCGAACTACTGCTGGCCTGCTCCCCTAAAGCTGCTGCCCCAGTCATGGACATACATGTACCCATATGTAAATATACCTAACACTCAAATTATAATTTTTTGAGTGCATTGTTAAGTGATAAATCTTATTTAATGGGGGGTTGGGGAACTACACTCTTAGCAGCTTTCCAATACCAGGGCCGGAAATAGGGGTAGGCAGAAGTGCCAGCTGCCTAGGGCGCAATAATGGGGGGGGGGGCTGGGAAGCTACCTCTAAAATTGTCTTCTGCCTACCCCTAGTCCACACCTCTCAATTTTACTCCCCTTCCTTCCCTCCTGACACCCTCCCCTCCGTCGCTGTCCCACCCTCCCCTCTGTCACTCTCCTCTCCCCTCTGTTGCACACCCCACCCTTCTGTTGCTTACCCCTCCCCTCCATCGCTTACCTTTCTCCATCTCGCGTGCATGCATGCACATGTGTGGGGGGCACTTGCCGGTCAGGTTGCCTAGGGCACTCAACCCGGCCCTGTCCAATGCACCTTCATTACACATTGTGACCAGTTTCGAAGATATTTGTAACTGTAATTGCGCTACAAAACAACATATGGCTCTTTATATTCTCTGCACTTCGGGTTCTGAACCACCAAAACCACCGATGACCCATGTGCCATCCAACTTTTCCTTTCGCACAGAGGTCAGAAGGTAGGATCTCTGCAGCATGAAGCAGTGTTTATTATTTCTGTTCCGTATCCCATGTTATCAGCGTTCACTAACTGGTTTTATTCCTCCAGCAACTGTGTTTATCTTCATTAATTTCAGTTTATTTCCTTTATTTGTTCTCCGAGGGTATAAAATAATAACTATGCTTATCCACCAGCAATGTCAACATTGACCAGTCCCCCTTCCTTTCACCCTTTCATGTTTTTCTAGCCTTTCTGCTGCATACATTTTTTAACACATGAAAATTATAATTTTTTAAGTGAAGGCTCAAGTGACCCCATATTATATTGTTTCTGCAGGCTTATTTCAAACAAGCAACCTTGAAAATAAACACTGTGAGAACCTGACAGCCAATTCCCCAGACAGGCTTGCGGTCAACAAGAATTTTATCACGCTAAAGTTGTCTGCAACTCTGTTCGGAGTCGTCCAACAACCTGTCATATCCAGCACATCATCACCTTCTAACCTGCTGAATTATACTTAATGTTCCGCCCAGATTATGTATTCCTTCACCTACATTCACTCATTGATCATGGCACCCTCTGGAATATGATATGTTTACTGTTCATAAGTCACTCAGCATATCGTTTCTAATTGGACATTTTGACATTTAAAGGAAAATGATGGCTAAATTGTCTCAAAAGCTCTTCTATGAAATAGAATTTTGAAAATGTATATATACTTTTTTATAGTCTAGATGCTGAAGGTTTTACCAATCTGTATTTCAGGTAGTCCCCAGGAACATTTTGGCTAGCTTAGAATTGAGCCTGATTTATAGTTGGGAGGGGAAGTGTTTCCTTTTGTCCAGGTTAAAGTGTTTCCCTGGAAGTTCTATAGTTGCCTTGGAGGTGTCTGAGTTCCACTACATGTTTTGTCTCTTTGGTCCAACTTACTGGAAGAGGTTGTCCTCAAGAGCCTGGGATGGAGGTAGGTCCCTGTGAATATAGTGTTAGAAAGATATGTAACAGCTCGCTCTACGAGTGAGAGGCAGGATCAGGGTAGTTAGTAGAGCAGCCAGAGGCTCCAACAAGGAGACCAATAAGGGTTAGTACCCTGCACTGTAATCTGCCAGTATAGGGACTCAAATGGTTAGGCTTAAGAATTGGAGATTCATGGATAAGAAACTATGCCACAGTAAATTGTGTATCCACTTCACCACTAATATGGATTAAATTTATATTTAAAGGGATGCGATAATACAAATAATTAGTGCTTATTTTGGTGCTGAAATCATTGTAGATAGTATAGTGTATGAAATATACATATAAAGAGAACATTTAAACAATGTGGATTTACCTTTAATTGTGGAAAAGGTATTGCATTTACATTTTGAGTCCTTCCATGAAGGGGGTGCACAGTAAATCATATGCAAATGTCATAGTAATACCAAGCGCTTGAATGATAAGTGATAAAGTCTGCATTTTTGTAAAAGTACGCACCCAAAATTGTGTCTTATTTCACACATCAGGTGCAACTGTGGGAGATGCAGTGCTTGCCAACAACAGTGGAATTGTAGGAACAAGTACTGTATTATGGGCAAGGCCAAGATCAGGGGGACATAGGGGGTACAGCTGTACTGGACTAAAGGGGGGCACAGCTATGCTGGAAAGTTCATGCAGCGATGAAGACGTGCTGAAGACCCAAAGCCGCGCCGAAGACCTAAAGCCGTGCCTAAAAGATTTAAGTCCTGAAGCCGTGAAAAGCAGTAATGCACTAATAGCCTCCAGGTCAGGGCGCAGGATGGGCACCAGGGCCACCCCCATCTAGTTGCACTAGACGCATTATCAGGACAATGAGCAAAATGGCAGCTAAAAAGTCCTCAGCAATGTGTGAGCTGATATGGCCAGTGGGTGGGGAGTCAGAAGACAGATCTGTAGAAACAATTAGGCAGGATTTATAATATTGTATGTATATCACATAAAGGATGTTATTTATTAAAGGTTGAGTAGTGTTTTTCCTGAAATATTCGAGTTTTGAGGTAGTATTAGTAAAAACATTTTTTCAGTATAAAAAGAAAATTACATTTTTTGGTGGTTTATTATGCCACAAGCCAAGCAGCAGAAAGCATCTGAAAATACTCCAGCTAAAACATTTTGAGTTCATGTTGGAAATGGCAGAGGTCCCTTGAACCATATAAAGAAGTTTTAGCCTTCATCATTTTTGGTGGTTTGTGCCTGAAAACTTAATCAAGTCAAGTTTTTTTCAAAGGTAACTAGATCAATTAGAGTATTTAAATTGAGTTTTCGAGTTCCCCCTCCCCAATTGCATCGTTCAATTTTTTTACATTCAAGTTTTTTCATAAATCAAATTTGAAACATTTGAGTTGTGAGTTTATTGGAGGTAGAAAAAACCTCAGAAACTCAACCTTTGATAAATAACCCTCTCAATGTGGATAATTCTGCAGAATAAACATACACTACGCAGCAAAAAAAACAATCATAGGGCTTACAAATTGCCCGTTAAACACTTTTCTTTCATTTTCATTTCTTTGAAACATATCAAACGATGTTGTGATAGGTGAATTTGTCCTGTTTTGTTAGCCGAAAAATTTGTGAATTTCCCGCAAAATTTGCGGAATGTTCAAACATTCGTGAAACACATCAAAGTCAATGAGCATCAAAATTATTTATGAACAATTTTGCCGCCCGTGAATTATTTATATGCGCGACTATTTTGTCCATATGCATTAAAGTCGATGGGCATCTGAGTAATTGTGATGCGCGGCAAAAAATCTCAGTTTTCACAGAAACTGGGAAATTTGACGCAAATTCGCACTTGCCAAATTTATTTGCTTATCATTATTCACATGTTCTATCCCTAGTTTTATTCTCCTGAATATTCTTACATTACATGGAAGGAATATAAAACACATCAAACTGTGGGCCTTATTTATCAAAATTTGAATTTGTGTAATTTTAGAGGTTTTTTCTTCTTCGAATGAACTCACAATTTAAAAAGCCATGAATGTTACCTTGTTTATTAAAGGATTTGAATATAAAAAAAAACTTGAATTAATAAAATTGTTGAAAAACTCGAATACCTAAAGTTTT
This sequence comes from Xenopus petersii, assembly GCA_038501925.1. Lineage (NCBI taxonomy): Eukaryota > Metazoa > Chordata > Amphibia > Anura > Pipidae > Xenopus > Xenopus petersii. The sequence continues at coordinate 149,056,024 of CM076682.1, forward strand.
TGAGTTTAGAAGCTCAAAGAACCTACAAAAACTCAAAATGAATTTCTACGTAACCTTGTAAGATTTTACTGTAGATGCCATAGTTTTACATTTATGTTTTTTAGTTTTTTTTTGTTTTTGGCTTAATAAATACTTGATTGGAAGTTATAATTCGAGATGTAGTGCTTAAAACCTGAATCAAGGTAAAAGGTAACGTTACACCCTCATTAGTTCTGCCACGGATGGTAAAAAGCCATATTGGAAAGTTGATAAATCCTTAATTTTTAACCGCAAAGTCTTTTGCTTTAATCAACTGACCAGGCACTAATTAACTAATGATTACTATCTGATCAAGCAGTAATTATTATGTACGAGTTTAAGTTATACTTGTTAGTGGGTTAGTATTGCAGATAATTAATGGATACACTAAGCTCCATTTTGTTCAAAAAATTAAAATATGGTGAAGGGAAAATGGCATTTAAAGTTTTATTTCCAGGTGCATTTTGACTTTAGAATGTCTTGATAATCTTATCAGCATCATAGACAAATCCAAATGTCGATTTAAAAAGAAAGTAAACTGACATTTTGTGAATTTAAGCTGCTTTTGTATAAGCCAAGCCGCATGCATCTCATTATCATAGCACTGATTACGGGATCCCATTGACCACAAGCAGCCAGCCTGCCTTGATGCTGTGATTAGTATATAATCAATCTTTAATCCAATCAGGGAACTCACTGCCTGCGACTGATAAAGGTCTCGGCAGGGAACTGATGAGGCCGCAACCTTTAAATCTCCAAGGAACACCTACAGAATGTAAGGTGCAGCTAGTGCACAGAACGAGACAGCCTGATACAAGAGAAAGCAATTAAGAATTTTTTAATAGAATTCTGATAAACATGAGACCTTTGAGGATACAAGATCATTTTAGAATGCACCTTCCAGTAGGATGACAACTGTTCCTGGGGCTTCATGGAAAGCCAACATCTTGTTTATCTGATATCAAAAATTATATATCACAATGTGTGAAGAAGGACCAATAATCACAGAGAAGTAAGAGCAGGGCACCTGATTCATTTAATGCCAAGACTCCAGCTGACTACTGTACAATGGGCATTGCATGAAGCAGCTTGGGATCTGCTACTGTTTCTGGAAAATGCTCCAGTGAAGTGCCAAGCATGAGTCCCAAACCATTTGTGTCAAATAAGAAATGGTAATTCTCTAGTGCAGGTCTCCCCTAATGTTTTTTAACCACAAGCCACATGCGCAGGCGTTCGTTGTTACTCTATCGCCAGGAAACTTTTCGCTCTGGTCGTTACTCCACAAATTCAGTATAGTGCAGATTTTACTGAACCTTTCCTCTTTTGCCAGATTTGACTTTGCCACCTCAGACCAGGGGCAGTACTATAAAGCAGCTAGCTCTTCTTCAATCTTCAATCAGTCAGTTAACGTATATACTCGAGTATAAGCCGAACCGAGTATAAGCCGAGGTACCTAATTTTACCTACAAAAACTGGGAAAACTTATTGATTCGAGTATAAGCCTGTTGTACTAGTAAGTTTTTTTGTTGGCCACAATAAAAATCTAATCATTGAAATGCCTCACTACATTCTTTACATACCTCTTACTCCAGTCTCTGAAAAGCAAACAGCTCAGCTGCTTCATTCATTTGTTCTTCCTGCTTCTGTCCTGTTCGCTCAGCCCCTCAGCCCCTTCACCCCCTCTGTTGGAATTGTCCTTGGTGCTTGGCGATCTGCACAAACGCACTGTGATGATGCCCTGGGTGCAGGGGGTGCAAGGATGCAAAGTGTTTCTCTAGTGTTCCTACTGGAAGCACCTCAGGCCAGTACTTTCTATATGAAATAGCCTGTGCATGAGGAGTTGTGCGGAACAGATCATGCAAGTGAAGAGCAGATCAAGCAAGGACCAGGGATTTGAAACCTCACAGTACTTTGCTAGAAGCAATTAGCATGGCAGACAAACTCAGCTGCGGCTTTCAGTCCCACCCACCGGGCAGCGGTAGCTTCAATCAGAACCGTGGCTGGGTTAGAGCTGTTCAGGTTCAGGTGGGGGGATTGGCTTAGCTGCCCAGAGGTGGGCAGGAAGTAGTATCAGTACACATGGTTGTGGTGCGATGCAATTGGCCGAAGGGCGGGAGACGGAAGTTTTGCTAGAGAGCACAAACCTGGCAGGTGCGTTGGTGAAATGATTGTGATTGCCGTGATAGATGCCGGCCAGAATAGGGGAGAGTCATGGAGGACTATCAGGTAGGAATGAAAGCTAGGCACTAATGAAAGCTAGGCACTAAGTATATCTAAGTACTGACTCAAGTATAAGCCGAGCTAAACTTTTTCAGCACATTTTGGGTGCTGAAAAACTCGGCTTATACTCGAGCATATATGGTACATTATATCCTGTGTGCCAGAAATGCATTAAAGTTCAAAAATCACTGGCAACTTTTCCTTTTTTTAAGTGGAATTGCCAGCAAAAGTCCTGACTTATGTTTTTGGGTAAGAGGTTTTCTCCAGACATTTCATGACATATGGAACATTCATTTTACAGTGGGCTCATGTGTAGGGCATTATATTATCTCTTGTCTTTATTAAAGTTCCCTGGACATTTGTAATAAAAAGTGGTAACTTCAAAAATTTACACCAACATTTATAATAAAGACCTCCATACAACCTTAAATTACCCGATGTATGCAAATTGACCTAAGTGCAAGATCACTAGCGAATTTCCGATAGGTATAAACGAACATTAGCGCATCTTCGCTATGAAATGCTCGCACTGCCGAAGTAACGCTAGAGAAAAGTCGCCAGTGTTCGGCGCCCAGGGCACAACTTTGCATATTAGTGAATTGGTGTAGTGGTGGCAAATTTACTCCTGGAGAAGTGGTGCAATGTGTGCGAAGCAGTCGCTGGAGACAATTCGCCCTTTAGTGAATCTGCCCCTAGGTCTCCTTTAAAGGAATAGTTCAGTGTGAAAATAAAAACTGTGTAAATAGATAGGCTGTGCAAAATAAAAAATGTTTCTAATATAGTTAGTTAGCCACAAATTTAATATATAAAGGCTGGACTAAACAGATGTCTAATAAAACAGCCAGAATCCAACTTCCTGCTTTTCAGCTCTATAACTCTGAGTTAGTCAGCGACTTGAAGGGGGGCCACATGGTACATTTCTGTTCAGTGAGTTTGTAATTGACCCTCAGCATTCAGCTCAGATTCAAAAGCAACAGATATGACCCATGTGCCCCCCCCTCAAGTCTCTGATTGGTTACTGCCTGGTAACCAGGGCAACCAGCCAGTGTAAACCAAGAGAGCTGATAAGTAGTGCTCTGACTGACATGTTATACATCAAATCACTCCAGCCTTTATACATTACATTTTTGGCTAACTAACTATATTAGAAACATTTTTTATTTTGCACAGCCTATCTATTTACCCAGTTTTTATTTTTACACTGAACAATTCCTTTAAAGGTACATTTCAGCTTCCTAAACCTTTTCTCTGCTACTTTACGAAGGCCCAGCTGAGAGAGAAGGTCTTGTTTTTACACTGCACTACTGGTCATACATTGAGATAGGTAAATATTAAACTCTCATTTTGCTTTTTACATCTGTATGAACTTCAGTGCTTTGATTTAAAAGAAAATGTTGTATTGGACAACTTCACTTACAGTATACACATATACTAAGTATTCCAGATAACTGGTACGTTGGTTAGTTGTGTATCTATATCTAAAAACAAATTGCATTTTCTTCAAGTGTCCCAGACAAACGCTAATGTCACACGCATGAATAAAATATTTCCGCCTTCCTGCTGAATGTTATAGGACCAAAATCAGACAAATGTGCAACTTTCAAAAGTGCTTAACCTGTTTGCAATGCAAAATAAAAGCTCGGCGGTTATTATTACAATTGTATATCTGATTGCCAGTGACTTGCAAACCTTATAACAATGGCATTTTGCATATTACAGTATATTTCAGTGGTCATTTTGTAACATATTACCGTTCTTCTAAACTCTCCAGACAGCACAGACTTCATTTTATACAAAATCAATGAGCTTTCATCCTGGAAGGAAGCCAGTAAATAGGTTTCATTATACCCAGCAGCACAGGGCAATCATTATTTGATTTCCTTCAAATTGTGTCTTTGGATTTCCTTTTTTTTTTTTTTTTGCTCAGGCACATGTATTTTTAAACTGTAACAGCACTTAAACAAAGAGAGTATTATGTTAGCTGTTAGCCGCCTCGTGTGTTACACTTCTGACTTGTAGCATTCACTGATGTGATGTTCATCCGGATGCAATAGAAACTGATTACTTCAAGGTACATCTATCACTTGCAATCTATTTTCACTTCAGTTCGCTTTGGGTTTAGTAAAAGCTGAAACCTTTTATTGCACAAAGTGTAATGTGCCTTGCAACATGATCAGCGGAGGCAGTTGGGGGGGCATTTTTATTTGCCCCTTGATTTTTGATCAGTTTTGAACATATAATTTGGACTGATTTGTATTAAATGAAGCTGCAAATTCATATTAAATGACTGCAACTGGAAGGGAAAAGGAGATTGGTTGTCGGTTTACATATTCTTTCCACATACATTTGCTGATCACTGAGGACAGAAGAATAGAAAATATATTTGCAAACCTGTTAAGAAGTAGGAATAAAGAGGATTGTTTATTACAATTTCCAACCATATCCTTTTCCTTATGCTTTCTTCCAGTATAGAAAAAGGTACTCAGATTTCCTTGTGGCCCATTGCGCTATAACATTTGTTAAAAGCAGAAATTATATCACAAGCTTTTGGGGCAACCCCTTCTTCCAGGTAAAATACAATATAAATAAAAAGGGTTGCCCCCCAAAAACATGTGCTGTCATTTCTGCTATTAATGATTTAAGGCAATAGTCAACAAGGAACGGCCTGTGTCCCTTTTTGTATTTGCATTACTGGAATGTGATTGGCATGGAGCAGCCTAGAATGGCAGAGTTCAGTCAACCAAGTGAGTGGTTTGTATTATTTTTCCTTTTTTCTCTCATCCAACCCCATGGCTGATTCCTTTAAAGTGGTTCCCAAACAGTTGACCTGGCACCCAGGAGGGTTCAGTACTATAGATGGGAGGAACCAAGCCTAAAGGTCAATCAGAATGGGGGAGGGGGACTGGAAGTTAAAAATAATTTCTTGTTTCAAAAATGGTTGAACCCTAAAAGACTGAAGTCCTGTGAAAAAGGCAAATTTTATGAAGTACTGGAGTAAAAAATCATAATTTGTCTCCCCTGTGTATCCTGAGATCCCCTGGCTGAAGATAGGAGTCTGATACAACATATTAACTTTGAGTTGATGCTTTCTAATTGATGGGATATTTAAATAGTTTTCAAGTTGTTTTTGGATTCAAGGCTCCCTTTCTGGTCCAACAATTATTTGTTCAAGGCCCATTTAAGTACAGCAGTTGTAGAGAATCTATGATACAAGCAATTGGCCAGCCATCTAGCCCCCGCAGCCTGCTGCCGTGCTCTTGATTGTCACCGGTGCACAATCATGCAAATGTAACGCTAATTTGTAGAATACCAAAAGTAGTTAATGTCCAGTGATAGGAGCATGGGTTACATGTGACTCAACAGTTCAGGTGAGGACCTTCGTTAAGTGGAAGATTCCAATAAGGGTGTAGTGCAAATACAAGTCAAGGGCTACTGTGCATGTAAAATAGAAAATGATTGGACGCCAGGATGTTCTTATGGTGAAACAAAAAGGGTGATAGTTATTTGTTCAAGACAAATGACCACAGGTTTACTTACATTTGAGGTTTAAAATCTCTCATGCAAAAGGTTGGATGGCACAGCTAAGGAATGTGACTCCCATAAGGCATTGTAGTCAAGCAGTACATAAATTCCTTCAGGCAGATATACTTCCCACCCAGTGGAGTGGTCAAGGAGAAGAAGTCTAAGCCTGACACACTATCCACTGTGGTCCCTGCAATAAAGGCAATCTAGGAGCCTTGGGAAGCTACTTTCTGCTACAGACCCTCGATGGAGCACAAAGCTGCTCTTACTATCTGAGCTCTCTATCTTACTCCTATCTTACTCCTAGAGAGTCTAGCTAACCTCGTTCACGGGGTTCCCTGGTCCCTGACTTGATAACTAAAAGTGTTGTCCCTTTAGAGCAATGACTTTACTGGGCCTTGGTGTACCCAGGCTCAATGGGAACATCCAGTAGGTAAGGACACCAGCAGCCAAAGAGGAAGATCCACCCCAATCCACCCCTTTCCAAACACTATATTGAAGTGTGGTAAGAAGTGTCATTTCACCACTTGGCCAATATAAATATAAACTAGATACATGGGCTTTTGCCCAGCAACTAGGGAAAAGGAGGAAGGGTAAGCTTTTGAAGCTATAGGAGCATGTTAAGCCTATAGATTCCTACAGAAACAAGAGTGCACCCGTGAACAAGTGATCAAATGAATAAGTGCAGTCACAAGGGCCCAGGCTAGAGGTAGGCGACAACTAGGGTTGCCACCTTTTCAGAAAAATTTTACCGGCCGGTGATGGGGGCGGGAACAAAAGGGGCGGAGCGTGACACAAAAGGGGACTGGTCGTGATGCTAAAGGTGGTGGAGCCACATCACGCGATAGCCAAAAGGCGGAGAAAAGGTACATTTAGAGCTGAGGGCCAAGGGCTTTTGTTAAGGGTAGTACAAATTTAACAGCAGCTACATTGCTGGTAATTTTGTAATACCAGCCCCGGACTTGCCAAGTGTTTTACCGGCGACAACAGACATATGTGCCTAGTACCCCCACCCCATTGTGCCCCAGGCATGTGCCTCTCCTGCCTACTCCTAGTTCCAGTCCTGCTATGTGGCCTTCAGGTTTCACTTTCAGGGGTATCCAGGTCAGAAAATACTCTTGTTACCACCTCCGCCTTCCCTCAACATCTATGTGAAAAAATTTCTCCTGCCTTAAAGTGGTGGTTCACCTTGTATGTTATAGAATGCCTAATTCAAAGCAACTTTTCTATTGGTCTTCATTATTTATTTTCTATAGTTTTATAATTATTTGCCTTCATCCGACTCTTTTCAGCTTTCAAATAGGGCTCACTGACCCCATATAAAAAAAAAATGCTCTGAAAGGTTACACATTTATTGTTATTGCTACTTTTTATTTCTCTACTTTTTATTCAGTTCAGTTTAGTCATCACCTATTAATATCTCAGTCTCTTATTCAAATCAATGCATGGTTGCTAGGGTAATTTAGATGCTAGCAACCAGATTGCTGAAACTGCAAACAGGAAACCTGCAAAATAATATAAATAACTCAAAAAACACAAATAATAAAAAAAAAATTCTCTTTGGTAATCTTCGGGAAGAGAGTGGTGTGTCAGCGAATGCGCAGTTGGTGAAATCTGCCGGTCGAGAACAACTGTGTATGCGCCGAAAGCCATGGAAATTGCCGAAGCACCGGAAGAAGACCCGAAGATTACAGAAGAGAAGAAGATGATGCCCATGAACTATGATGCCCTGAATTTGCAATGAGGGGTAAGTAAAACGTTAGGGGCATTTACCCGGGGTAACACTTAGGCTGGGGGAGAGCAGTGAGGGAGGTCTATGTAGTGTAGGGGGAAGGGGATTTTAATAAAAAGGGTGTGGTTCTCCTTTAATCAGACAAACCAATTGATACGTCTTTTTTCTTGACTCCCTTTTTATAATCTAGAAAGTCTTGGTCATATATTTAGGTATGAGCAGGACAAAATTTAGAAGCTCCCAGCTCACTGATCTGCATTTGGAGAGGTTGCACAGTCCTTGAGCATTCTCAGAGCTCAGGGATACTCCACAAAGCTGGGACAGCAGTACTTACTCCAAATAAAGTAAAATAAAGACTAATAATTGTTTTTATTGTTTCCATTTTAGAGATGGATCAAGACCTGATGTGTTTCAGGCTCTTTCGCCCTTAATCATAGTCGTGGGTAGGAAAACAATTGGGGGCTCCATCTGCTGTAGGAGTGAGCTCTATTAATAGGCATAAGCATTTTAGACCCGGCATTTTGGGAAAGTTGGGAGCATTTGTTTTTCCTAGGACAAGTGACTGCTATTTATATGAACAGCAGATGCAAGCGTTCACTCCTCCAATGAGATAGTATGTGACATTGAGGAGAATGGCCTATGTAGAAATAGGAAAAGAAAAGTACATGGTGAGAAGAATAGAGAAGTTGAAGAAAATAATAGAAGCCATTTAAAAAAGTTGGCTTCAGGGAGGAACAATTACACCTTCTCCTAACTGGGTTCGAGTCCAGGAGAAGTAAAGTTGTAAATCATTTTGCACAGGATGAAATCTTTTCCTTTTTAAAAAGGTAAGAAATAATAAAATGAATGGAAACTCTCCCCGTTCTTCCTACTGTATCAGCAGTGCTGACTCGAATAATATTATCTTTGTTTTATTACTTCAATTCCTTTCATAAAGAGACTTGGATTTCTCTCTCTCTCCCTGAATTTTTCTGATAAGAGAATATATGAAAATGAATACAATGCGCCTATTGTTGCAAATTACCGTGCAGATAATGTTGTATGACATTAGGTCCAATGGTGTTATTTTTTTTAAAGAAAGAAGTTAGATACATTTAAATAAAGGCTACTGTGTCTAAGAGAGACCTTAAGTTACTGCAGAATAAAAAAGGTTACGTTTATAAATATGTTAATAGAACCTTCTTCAGTGGTAAATGAGTTTGTCGTGCTTGGGACTATGAGGAAAACACATGCCTGTAATTATAGCTAAAGATAGTTCTATTAATAAATCAGGGCTGTCATGCTGCAAAATGGCCATCGTGGCTTATTTTCAAATTATGATTATGATATGGATCTTAAAGTGAAATCACACAATGCAGTATTTCCATTAGGCTTTTTGAAGTTTGAAGGTTTGAAGTTGGGCCGAGAGCTGGGGTAGAGCTTGGGCCGCTAGGGTGGAGAATGGGGGATCTGGAAGGGAGAGTTAAAATAGAGGCTAATCCACCCTGAAATCACAACCCATAAGCAGCGCTGTATTTAGGGCAAGTGTCGCCCTAGGCCACCCTTACAAGGAAGTGACGTTGTGCCCGTGACGTCAGGCATACACTGTCTGATGTCTAGTGATGGTCGAATCTGTCCCGTTACGCTTCTCTGAAAAATTCACGTAACTCGCCAAACGGCGAAACGCATTGAAGTAAATGGGCGTCAAAATTATTTTTGCCAATTTGGATGCAAGCAACAATTTTCAATTTTTATACGGGCGACTCTTTTGTCCAAATGCATTAAAATCATTGGACGTCTAAATAATTTTGACGCATGACACATTTTTTCCACGGCTAATTTTCGCAGCAGTTTCACCAAAACATTCGCGGGTGGCAGAGTGCGGAAATTCGCCACAAATCCATGCCTGGCGAATAAATTCTGGGGAATAGCGGACAATGTTCCCAAGGAACAATGCAACCTTTATTATTGTACAAGGTCATTCTAATAAGGAACATTAAGACCAATAGTCTTGTTCACACACATTGTCAGCAACATTCCCCTCTGAAATAGTATAATTTTAAAGGAATTGTTCAGTGTAAAAATAAAAACAGGCTAAATGTATAAATGTAAATATATAAATGTTTCTAATATAGTTAATTAGCCAAAAATGTAATGTATAAAGGCTGGAGTGATTGGATGTCTAACATAATAGCCAGAACACTACTTCCTGCTTAGCAGCTCTCTTGGTTTCCACTGATACCAGGCAGTAACCAATCAGAGATTTGAGGGGGGCCACATGGGTCATAACTGTTGCTTTTGAATCTGAGGTGAATGCTGAGAATCAATTGCAAACTCAATGAACAGTTATGTCCCATGTGGTCCTCCTTATAGTCACTGACTAACTCAGAGTTATAGAGCTGAAAAGCAGGAAGTAGTGTTCTGGCTATTATGTTAGACATCCAGTCACTCCAGCCTTTATACATTACATTTCTGGCTAACTAACTATATTAGAAACATTTTTTATTTTGCACAGCCTATCTATTTACCCAGTTTGTTTTGTCACACTGAACTGTTCCTTTAATGCAGGACACGTATATACAATGTGTTGCTAATGGAATGCACTTGCTCATAATTCATCAGGGCAGTCTGGGTGAGAACATTGGCCTCCCCACAAGTACCGGTACACGCAAGTGCATGGAATATGTATTAGTGCAAATTAAAGAATGTTAAAAAAAATACTTTGCAATTTATATTTTTTTAGTTTTCAAGTTGCAGTTATTACACTGCTATTAAAATTAAGCTGAAGCAACAGTGATACCTGCTGGTCAGTTCTGCTGATCGGCCTCATGATCAGGGAAAAAATTTCCAGAAGACGAAGAAAGTCTTCTGGTGCGGCTCTGCTTGGAATAAGCAGATAAACATGAATTAACTCTCTGCTGCTACTTTAATAGGAGAACATTATCAGAAAGCCGAGCTGTACTTCCCTTCCCCTTCCCTTCTGAACATGTTCAACTGGTTCAAGGGACCTCTGCCATTGACTTCTACATGACCTCGACAGGTTTTAGCTGGAGTATTTTAAGATTCAATTTCCAGGATCGGGGTATAATAAATCAAGTTTTTCATTTAACCCTAAAAATCGATTTTTGACTCTAAAAAAAACCTCAAAAAATGGTACTTTTTGTGGAAAACACAACTAGAACCTTAATCAATCTACCCGTAAATAAACAAAATAGATTTGTTTTGTCTCCAACCTGAATACAGTTATAGGATCCCTTACCTGGAAACCAGGTATCCAGAAAGCTCCGAATTACAGTCTCCCATAGACTCCATTTCATCCAAATAATCAAAAATTTTTAAAATGATTTCCTTTTTCTCTGTAATAATAAAAGAGTAGTTTGTACTTGATCCCAACTAAGATATAATTAATCCCTATTGGAAGCAAAACCAGCCTATTGGGTTTATTTAATGTTTAAATGAATTTCTAGTAGACTTAAGGCATGAAGACCCAAATTACGGAAAGAACCGTTATCCGGAAAACCCCAGGTCCTGAGCATTCTGGATAACAGGTCCCATACCTGTACAAGGTACTGTTTTATTATTACAGAGAAAAAGGTAATCATTTTTAAAAATTTGAATTATGCGATTAAAATGGAGTCTATGGGAGACGGCCTTCCCATAGCTTTCTGGATAACAGATTTCTGGATAATGGATCCCATATCTATTCTATACTAAAAACCTCTTCAGAAATTCAGTGATTCAAAAAGATGTGAACTGTGTTTTTTTTTTACCTATCATGTTTTACAGTAACCTTACAGCATAAGGTCAACAACTCTTCATATTGGCATTGATCATGACAGTTTTATTCCAGTAACTGCCTTTTGTCATAAAATGCATCAGCAAAAACCATATTCTAATATACATTCAAGCAAACTCAGGGGCGATCACAGCCTTTAAAACTTCAATAGCAATTTAGGGCATGGCAGTTAGTGTTTGTTTTTTGCTGGCTGAAGTTCTTTTAAAAACTGCCAGTTTTAGTCGAAGCTGATGATTTGCAGGGAAAAAAAAAACGTGATTTATACTTAGGCCAACATAATACAAGACAAAAACATTTTAATTTATTAATGAAGTCTACTCTCCTAGAATATGACTGAATAGACAATTGAACAACATCTCACTAAAACACATTAACATCAGGTCAACCACTTTGCATTTTGAACAATATGCTCACATTTCCATGGAGGGTAATCTAAAAGTGTATTTTTTTTCCAAGCAGCCAGTGCATTTTTATCTTAAATTTCCAAACGTTTCAACAATGGAAAATTGTTAAGAACGAGACAATTATTTTTCAGCATCAATTGATTAATGACTTAGTCTTGACACAGAGAAAGTATGGAACAAAGGAATCCATTATAATAATGCATAGACATAAACCATCTTCATTAATTGGGTCTTTTGGATTTAGCTTTTCATAAGACAAAATATGCAGTGAAGGAGATGGACATATTAGAACTTCAACTTCTTTCTGAGATACACACGATGAAAGCAACGGATAAACGATGTGTCTGTATTTGCTCAGAGTGTATTCTCTCCAGTTCACTGTCTTCTGCTGCAAGTTTTAAAAACTTTCTCCCTAAAAGTTAATATAGGTATGGCATCTTCTCTGGAATCCCATTATCCAAAAGGGGTTGAAGTCCATTTGGCTCACCTTTAAGCTTATAGAATGGCCAATTCTAAGCAACTTTTTAATTGAACTTCATTAAATATTTCCATAAATATTTATTTTTTAAATGGGGGGGTCACTGACCCCATCTAAAAAACAAATGTGCTGTAAGGCTACAAATGTATTGTTTTTACTACTTTTTTATTACTCATCTTTCTTTTCATGACCTCTTCTATTTATATTTGTGTCTATTCAAATCAGTGCATGGTTGCTAGGGTAATGTGGACCCTAGCAACCAAATTGCAAACTGGAGAGCTGCTGAATAAAAAGCTAAATAACTCTGTAACACATTTTTGGACTACATTGGTTACACTGGACTACATTGGTTACACTGGACTACATTGGTTACACTGGACTTTATCACTTAAGGTAGGGCCTTCGCAAAAGGGAAGTATTGAAGGTGCAGGTGCAGCTACAACTCCCACAGGCTATTGTGCTTTAACCAATAAAGAAATGGGTGCCTGGAGGTTATTGCAAATCAAACAGAACAAAATAACTTTATTTGTCAGAGACAAATGATCCACAGGGTACTTACATCAGTCAAGAGGCATTAGCAGAATATATAGGCACACAGCTCCGACAGTATTTGAGAGGCAGATACAGGTACATTCCATGAGGATGTAGTCAAGGCAGTACAAATTCCCTCCAGGCAGAAATACCTCAAACGTGGTCTGGATCTCACCCAACGGAGTGGTCATAGAGGAGAACCTAAAGCCTGAAACAATATCCACTGTGTCCCTTCACTGTAGGCAGCCTGGGAAGTTACTCCCTGCTACACTGCCTTGTTGGAGCACAAAGCTGCTCTTTCTATCTTCCCTCACTGTCTTACTCTTCTAGGGAGTCTATAACATTATATTCCTGCCACTCACTAGCCCCATTCACGAGGTCCCTGCTCCCCGACTTCCTCACTAGAAGTTCAGGTCCCTCTAGGGCAAATTTGCTTTACTGGGCCTTGTTGTACCCAGGCTCCCTGGAAACATCCAGCTGGATCAGCAACCAGAAGCTAAAGAAGAAGCTCCACCCCTTCTCACTCACTATACCAAAGTGTGGCAGGAAGTGGTCACAACACCTCTTGGCCAGTAACTGTGATATGTAAATTGCAACTAGCTACATGGGCATCTGCCCAGCAGCTAGGGGGATCAGGATTTAAAGCCATATGGGCATATTAACCCTGTGGGTCCCTACAACTCAAAAATCACAAATAAGAAAAAATTAAAACCAAATACAAATTATCTTAGAATATCATTCTCTACATCATTCTTAAAGTTAACTACAATACTTCATGGTAACTAAGGCGCAAGAGCCCACAATGTAGAATCCTATAAGGTTTATTTCACGTTTTAATGATTTTTTAACAGAGGATCTGAAGGATCAAAATTATGGAAAAATCCCTTATCTGGAAAACCCCAGTTTCTAAACAATCTAGATAATAGATCTTATACCAGTAATGTAGGCAAGGAAGTGATGTGTTGGTGTTCGCAGTTCATTTTCTGCAACGTTATTGAACAGTTTGTGTCATTGTTTTTCTGCCATTCATGCCCTTAATCAACATATTAGGGGTTATTTAGTGATGGTGACACTGGTAAAGCAAATCTGAACAGTGCTATATCATTATAAAGCATTATAATGCAGTTGTGTCCTTTGTAGTTGTTTTTTAATAAGAGAAAATTGGTTGGCTAATGACTTCTATCAGTCTATTTTTGTGGTTATTATTTTTTTTAGTATGGTGTATGAAATGGTATTATAAGACAATTCCCAACTGGTCTTCATTTTGCTGTACTTTTTAAGTTATTTAACTTTTGTTCTGTACTAGTGTAATGTCCCACTTACCCTATTAACCAAATAATGATTGAGAAGTCAACTAGAAGATGAATATATGAAGGCCTCCACAGGTATGGGATCTATTACCTGGAATGTTTGGGACATGGGGTTTTCTGGCTATGGGGGTTTTCTGTCACTTGAAACACGGTTGTCTTAAGGCCACTTATAACATTTATATACCTATTCACATATGTAATAAAAGGCACTTAGATTGCCCATGAGCAGTAACCCACAATAACCAATAAGATGTTTGCTTTTAAACAGGTAAATGCTGCCTTCTGATTGCTATGGGTTATTGGCTGCTCTGGTCCAACTTAGTGCCTTTTACTACATAACCCCCATAGTATCTTACAACCCTTTTCTGACTGTGTGGAAATGTTTTATGATAAACGGAGAAAATATCAAACTGTTGGCAAACCATACCGGTCTCCAAGCTTTGATAAATTTGTCCTTGATATCAATTTTTTCACATTTATGAAGTCCCTTTATGACATTGTGAAAGCTTTTTATGGCTTTAGTCAGTTCTTTTTTTTCATTTCCCAAAGCATTTTTCCCATTTTTTTCTGCATAAGATTTTTTCCAACTTTGAGAAGGTCAAAACCATTTGTCCTATGGCCACAAAATTCTAAATCTACTACAAATGGTAGACTAAAAGTGAAAAGTCTGCTTGGAACCTAGGGTTTCCTGCCGATAGGAGTTTTCCATAATTTGATGCACTGTGTCTTAAGGCTTCTAATAACATTTATATACATGGTAACTTAGCTTGAAAGTGACACATTGTCCAATGAGTTCAGCCCATTAGCCCAACCTGCTTAACCACTAGTATTGAACCAGACAAAGGCTAAAAAAAAGTACCCTCAGACTTGCCTCAGACTGACTCCAAGATGGCAGTTGGACCAGTCCGTGGATCAAATTTGTTAAGAGATCTATTTTCAATAACTGTATAAGAAAAATAAATGTTTCCTCACTTGCTAAAAAGACATCCACCCCCCACCCCCCCCCCTTGAAGCTATCTATTGTATCTGCCTGTAAAACCGATTCAGGGAGAGAATTCCACAAGTTTACAGCTGTCACTGTAAAAAAAACTTTTTTGACAATTAAAATATATTGAACTTTCTTTCTTCTTTTCTGAATGGATGCCCCTGTGTCTGTTGTAAGGATCTACCGGTGAGTAAAGCATCAGAAAGTTCTATGGTTGTTTGGATCCCTTGTATATATATACATAGTTGTCATATCACCCCCTTAAGTGTCTCTTCTCCAGTATAAGCAACCCCGGCTTGGCCAGTCTTAACTGAGATTTTCAATTCCCTTTGCTAGCTTAGTTGCCCTACTTTGGACTTTCCTTAATATATATAAAAAAACTAAAACAAAAAAGGCATGTTTTGCAATTAACATAGACATATACTAGTTTACAAGGTACCATCTTCTTTTTGCTGGAAAATCTATGTCTATTTTCAAGGACTATGCAAAATGGCAATGTGATATTTCAAAGTTTTCTGGATAATGGGTGTTTGAAGATGAGCAACCCCTTTAAAGTACCCTTTGAAGTTGATAGTTAAAGGCAGAAAGTTTGGTAGGCAAGTTGCTCAAGGTGGTCCATTTTGGGGATAATTCAAACCACGGATCTTTTTGTGCTATCCATTTTGGGGGCAGTTTTGCAAATAGCATTTCTAGATTGTATTAGTGCTGGTGCCAGTAGCAACTAATCAGCACTTCCATAGTAACATACTAAGTTAGGTTGAAAAAAGACACATATTCATCAATTTCAACATTTTAACTCTATTTTAACCTGCCTAACTGCCAGTTGATCCAGAGGAAGGCAAAACTCTCTCCAATTTGCCTCAGAGGGGGAAAAAATCCTTCCTGCCTCCAAAATGGCAATCGGACCAGTCCCTGGGTCAACTTGTACTATGAGCCATTTATTTAAATCACCTGCTACAAACTGAAAAATTTAAAGTGAAAAGCTGATGGTTGGTGCTAAAATCAATATACTATTTGACACATTATTCAGTAAAAGTATTGTAGGGAATTAATGCAAAACCCTTGCACTTATCCCTGTAAGAGCACAGACATAAATCCTGTGTCTGTGTGTTGTAAGCTGTTACCTAGCAACCAGCTGTTCAGTGATGTCAGTGCAGCAGCTAGTGAGTGGCTGGCAGGAAGAGGAAGTCACAGATTCTGGCAGAAGAGAAAAGCCTGGCAGAAAGAACCACATGGTGGAGAGAGAGAGAGACCAGAGAGCTGCCGGTGGATATTTGGATCAGGCTGGCACAGAGAAGCCAGATACTGTGCCTGGAGAGACAGAGTGTGTGAAAGGAATTCAGACTGGAGGAGAAACCAGCAGGGGCAGTGGCATAACTACCGGGGGAGCAGGGGGTGCGATTGGGCCAGGGTTTGTGCACCGCTTATTCCGGCCAGTTCCAGGCATACGGAGAGGGGCCCGGCTGCGCGTCCTGCGCCAGGGCCCGCCCCCTCTAGTTACGTTGCTGAGCAGGGGATTCCTATCTGAGCATCCAAAGGGGCTGGTAATCGCACTGTATGACTGACTGTGCTGGATTCGTCTGAAGACAAACTGTAAAGCATCCGAAAAGGATTTGGAGTAAGTATCCTGTTTAAAGGGACAGTACCCTAAAGAAGCGCTTGAAGATTGTTTTGTGGAAGGACATTAAAGTACTTTGCCTTCTTTAGTTAGGTAGTTAGTCAGTGCACACAAGTTAGTTAGTGAGGCCTTACTCCAATCTGGTTAGGAGTGCTATTTGTACAAATGGGGTCACCTGTAGGTGCATTCCCGTAACCCACTAGTTGGAGACACTGCGCTAGTAAGTACCAGGTACCCAGTCTCTCCCAATATCACTGCAGAGTGGCTCAGGTTTGTCTCGTGCCATCAGGTAAGCACCACACGTGGAGTGAAACACTGACAAAAGGGTGTCAAAAGGGTTACAGTATTTAAGGTGACCAGTTGTACAAGTGGAGTGATGGCCAATGTGCCTTCATATACTGTTCTGTGGTGATACAGGCTTAATATTCAGTAAATTATAATGTGTTTTAACTTTAGCCTATGATTGCAAACACAGAAATATCTATAAAAAATTTGCTACAGATCTAGCAAGCCATAGCAACCAATGTTGATATCTACCAGCAGACGGCTTAATATTAATTGCTATGGGTTATTTATAACGGAGCAAACTTTGCATCTGTTATTGTATTACCCCTTTGTCCTTATTCAGGCCGCAATGCCTCCGTCTAGTTTAAGGTTCCCTCATTAATAAAGTGACCCTGAAATGCCATATGTTGCTGTTGCTACTGGAGAACGTTTCAGCAAATTGGACATCTGTCCCTTGTTTGTTCACAGGACATCTGTGTGTGTTTATCTGTTGGCATAATGTTAAATCTGTTGTGAGCTAATTATTATTATTTTATTATTATCCTGTATCTACGACTTAAATACTTGATGGTAACTAAACTACATGCGAGCCTATTGGTGGCAAAAACAATTCTATTGGGGTTATGAAATGTTTAAATATGTTTTGAATAGACTTAAGGTGTGGAGACCAAATTATTAAAAAAATCCTTTATGCAGGAACCCCAGATCCCAAACAGATCTCATACCTGTATTGGTTTGCTAACTTCAAACCAACCTGCAACCCTAAAAACATTACTGAACTACAGATTTCCTATTGTTAATATATATAATCTGTCCTTCATGGTTTTATCAACAAGGGGCTCCTGGAATGCTGGAGACCAATGCCATTACCAGCTCTGACTCACTCTAGAATTTACTCTGGACACTCCATTGTCTATGGGGTACTCATCAATTATTGGAGATTCATAAAGGTAAAAGAAAGAATGGCCTAAGGACCATACAGAACAGAATTTTATGGTCTTCAAATAGTGTTGGCAGATGTTGTCTTTATGAGGATCACGCAGGGAACATTCAGCGCAGCAACTTGGGAAAGGATATACTTGTGAATCACTCAGGGATAATATAGAGCACATGTGGAGTGTGTGGAGATCAAGGACAATATGGTAGCGAAAAAAAAAGGAAACAGAAACAACAGAGTGCAGTAATACAATAGTATAGATCATTGCAATCATACATTAACAATATTCACAGCGCCACCTTGTGACCATTTTAATACTCCAGTGTTTAAGCATGAATGTTGTTGCATGTATTCCAACAAAAAGTGCACCAAGTGCTTAGATGCTTAATAGAATTTACAGCGAGAATATTAGAGAATGGAATGTCACAAACAAGGCTGTCATATTTGTTTTGGTATGAAAGATAGGTAAGACCTAACCCATCCTGATGTAATTTAGACTCATAAATAGTCATGTAGTTGTAATTATACCAAAGATTTGATGGTAGATAAGCATAAATCAGAATGAATCATCACTTTATATAAGGTTATATTTACCTTATATATAAGGTTCATTTACCAAAGCATTTTTCCCATTTTTTCTCTGCAGAAAGTTTCCCCCAACTTTGAGAAGTTCAAACCCATTCCAAGTCTACTACAAATGCAATCAGTGGGGGATTGTTTACTAAACTCCGAATGCAAAAATCACAAAAAATTCATGATTTTTTTTAATATAAAATCAGACTTTTAAAAAAATCACAAATTTTTCAGAATTTACTAAACCCAGAGGATGGAAAAGTCTTTATCTGAAAATCCGGCATCTCAGACCTGTTGAAGTTGCATATAAGTCAATGGAAGAAGTCCCAATTATTTTTTGATGTCGCTGGGTTTCAAGCAATACCTTGAAGTTTTCAGAGTTTTGTAAATTGAAATTTGAAAATTATGAAAAAATATTAAAAAAAAGCCTGAAAAATTCATGAAAATCAGATTTTTTTCCTGCAAAGGAAAAGATTTGATCGGAGTTTGTAGCAGAAAATATTGAGATAACTTCGGACTTTGATAAATAACTCCCTAAAAGTGAAAAGTTGGGAAATATGTGCCATGGTAAATAGTTGCAATCCAATCATTTTATAATTAAATTTAATTATGGAAAATATTCAAGTTCAAGTTGTAGCATGTAACAAGAAAGGAATTGCTTTTCCAACGGTTGATACATTTATCACATGATGTTGCTGAATTTATTTAGCCTTTGGGAAGACATCAATATAATCTGAAACAGCAGTGAATTGTATAGGGGGAGCAGAAAACCATTATAGACATATCTGACAACACTGGCTCCAGATTCAGTTGCTCCCTGCAATAAGAACCAGCTCCTTTTTATTGCACCAGAATGCAATTATTGTTTGCAAAAATATGAAATGAATATAATAAAATATCTGGTCAAAGGACAGAAGACATTTGTTCTTGTTGCAAGCCATGTTGACCAAAATGCAGATTATATATTATAGCCTATCCTTATTGCAGCTTCACATGGCAAATGAAAATTTGGAAGGCCAATGTATAACTACTGTATATCTTCTTACAGCAAGCTCTCCCTCCTTTCCATTATGGTTGAAAGAGAGATGCTAATGACTGTAATATGCCACTGCCTAAAAAAGAGAAAATTATGACATCACTAATTCACAGTTTCATATATGTGACCAGCATCTTAGATTTGGAAGGCCTGTTTGTCAGAATTCAAATTTGTTAATTTTTTTTGAAATTCGAATAAAGTTGAAATTTTACCAAACTCAAATGTTTGTTTATTTATTAAAAAAGTTGAATCTACAAAACCCGATTTAATGAAACCGTGATAAAAACTTGAATGCATCAAACTGGGTCAATTTTTTTGATTTAAAAAAATGAACAAAAATGCTTAAATTTTGCCTAGGATACTCTAGACTTCTATATGAACACACAAGCTTTTAGATGCTGAAGTCTTACATTCACAGTTTTCAAAACTTTTCGCACTCTTATTAGTAGTGATCACTCGATTTTTGGAATTTTTTAATTTGTGAGTTTTAGTGCAAAAAAATTCAAGTAAAACTTTGATTTCAAGCATTTATTATTCAGATGCTTGTAGTTAATATCCAACATTCATTGTCTGGATATTTTTTAGCAATGATTATTTTTAAACAAATACAATTGATTTTTTTTTTTTTGCAAAATCAGGAAAAACCCTGATTTTATGTTTTCCTGGATTTTACTTTTTTCCTGGTCCGCTGGAAAATCAGGGTTTGACTGTACCAAAATTTTATGAGATTTTGGTTTAGTTTGTGTTTATATTATGCTTAATTATTGCATATAGGTGCACAAAGTTTTAACGCTAGATAGGCTGTAGGAGTTAATGTTAAAAAAATAGCAACCTGACTTCAGCTGGCACTTACTGGGTTAAATCAGTTGTTTTCCTGAAGGCAAGTTGGAATGCATTGGAGGCAGCACTTACTGCCTGTTGGCTTTGGAATTGTTTGGGTGACTTGAGGCACTTGCATATGCAGGAAGCATGCCCATATTATAATATACCTCTCATGGATGGATCCGTATGTCATATACATTTAATAATTGCAGATGCTAAATTCTGCATTATTTATTAAATTATTATTAAAATATGTATATAAACATGGCAAAAAATATTTACACACTATCAGGGCACAATGGATCCCCTTTAAGTGCTAATCTAAGTTTAACAATTAGGTGTGGATGTTTCCAACAATGATAAGGAAATGTATTTTTAATTCTGAGTTGTAAATGTTTCACTAACTAGTACATTATTATTCTGCTTTAATAAAGGGCCAACATATTCTGCAGAGATGTGCAATCAATAGGTGCATACATTGAACATATATATATATTTACATACAAAACAACCAATACAAGAAGTAAAAAGGACCCTTTGCTTAAAACACTGGCAAGGTAAAGTTGGAATTTGTAGTGTACATGATGCACAGCCCTTCTGGGGAAGATAAAAGGAGTAGGTAATGATTTAGAAACACAGAAATATGATGGCAGAAAAAAAAATTAACAAGTCCCTCTACTTTGTCTGTATGAATTACACTCTTATGGCTTGTTTGTGTTTGTTCTTAGAATCCCCCTATGTCTATTCCTAGACTTTTTTATTTATGGATTTATTTGCTTATTTATTTTACAAATGTAGACTATACTGTTGTTGAAAGTGTAACCTTTCCCCAAAATAATATAACCTGACATTACGGGTCTTATTTATCAAAGATCAATTTTTAGAGTTTTTTTAGACCTCGAATGAACTTACAACTCTAATGATATCTAATTTAAGAAAAAACTCGAATGGAAAAGACTCGAATCAACGAGTTTGGGCTTAACAGCCTGAAAGCTCTTATTGATCGAGTTTTCAGTGGAAAAAGAATTGAAATTCTCGAATTGATCTAGTTTTTTAGTGAAACCCTTCGAAAAAACTTCTACATGGCCCGAACATGTTTTAGTGTATTTTTGGATTTAAGCTATTTCCAGGGTTGTCGTATATTAAATCTTAAACATTGTTTTCGTTTTTTGAAAAAAGCTGGAACAAATTAAGTTTTTTGTAAAAAACTCGAACATCTGAGTTTTTTGAAAGAATAATGTTAGTTTTTTTAACCTGAACAATTTGTGGAAAACTCATCTCGAACCTTACTGCCCCTACATCTTTAGCTCACACCTACAGGATATGTGGATCATTTATCGCTTTGTTTTTCTCACATGTGTTTTCTCAGTGACAATTTTCATGGTGAAATCTTGCCACAATTTTAATTAAAAAAAAAATGCTGATTGGGCCACAAATCCACGTCTGATAAAACATTTTGTTCATCACTACTGATGAGGCCTCATGTATTTTCTACAATGAACCCTGTTGTCCCGCACAACTCCTTGTGCTCAGATGTGTAGGTGTAGTGCTCAAACTTTTTTAATAAAATTTTACAGTTCAGTGTTTTTGTTTAACCTCCCTCATTTATCTTTTTTAACAATTTCATTCCCTGTTAAATAAGCCACAGGCATTTCCGAATAATCAAGTAAATGTTAATAAGCCTTTTGTATAAATGCAGCACTTTACATAATATTCATCATTATTTTAAGAAAAAGTTAACCCTTTTTAGGCTGATGACAACATGGGGCACACACTGTATATATATATAAATAAATAAATATATATATATATATATATATATATATATACAGTATATATATTGCAGAATCAACGTAGATTGCAGAAAAAAATTGTACATTCAACCAATTTATTTCTCTAATTACTCTCACGATTTCTATGAAATACACAAGACATCTAAAACATCTAAAAACATGTGCACCAAAATAATATGACCAAAGCCCATGTACCAGAAGGAAATAAGTCCAAGAGCCCTTCTAGAGCTAAGCAGTAAACCTCTTTAACCAAGACTTCAGAGTTATTGGACTTCTTGACTTGGGAAGTAATACATCTGTAATGAGTTTTAAAAAGTTTCTTCAGCTGTAATTCAAGGAGTATGTTCTGAAAAATAAAATCAGTGGCTAGCCACTATGTTTTTAAGACAGACTACTCTTGTTAAATAATGTAGGGGATTGACGATTTAGTTACCCTTTATTGGGCAGTCCCCTTAAGCTTTGGCTAGCTAATGCATCATAATGTACTGTTGATTGGGGAAACTGTTTCCTTATCCGGGATTAGAGTATTTTCAGCAGAGCCGGAACTAGGGGTAGGCGCGTGCCTAGGGCGCAACAAAGTGGGGATGCCAGTCACGTACCTATTCTTTTGCCTACCCCTGTCGGACCCTTGTTACCCCATGGCATTCTCCAGCACTCTCATCCATGCATGCTTCCGCCATGTGAATCATTACACTGGGAGCACACACGCCGGGGAGAGGGCAATGTGGCCGGCCAAGTTGCCTTGGGTACCTGCACCTGCCTGGCAATCCACTAACTGGGCAAGATATGCCACTGTTCTGTTCGATAAAAGAGAAAGCCAAGGTGTGCTCTGCCTTTTTCTGTGGATTCCATCTTACTGGAAGGTGGGTGCAGGTTAGGGCCTGGGCGTAGGTAGGAGAGTAAGTGGATTTAGTGTGATAGTAGTTTTGTTATAGCTCACTCCAGGAGTGAGAGGTAGGATCAGGTTAGCTCTGCGCCGATCCTGATGAAGAAGCCACCTGAGGTGGCTCCTCAAAATGCCGCCCCCTCGCCGGCTTTACTATCACGAAGGGAGGCATCCAAGGCAGGAACACTAATGCGGAGAGCGCACAAAATCAGAAATTTGTCTCATAAAAGTACCAGGACTGGCTTTTTGCCGCCCCTGGAAATGTATCTGGCACTGCCCCTGAGGCAAGTACCTCAGCTTGCCTCATTGGCGGAGCGCCCCTGGGTTGAGTAATGAGTAAATACCATGCTGATTTATATTGATGACTGTCCTCCTGCTGCATTTCTTTAAGTAAGAAATTATCTTTTGTTTTAGGAACCACTGGAGCACAATTTATTCGCTCAACCTGAGGGTTGTAGTCCTGTGATAACGTTCCTCCAACTTTAAGCAAAGGCCCATACCCAGAGATACGAGTTGCACAATTTATTGATTTGTATTAAATGGATAGTCTGCTGGATAAAAGCAACTCAGACTAACTAACACCTTATAAGTATAGGGCATTCCCATTAAGTGCTGTTAATGGGAACTAATGTGTACAATATTGATTACTACATAAACTAAGGTCTCAGAAACTGTAGCCAGTATGACATCAATGACTCATTATAGAACTGATTTAAAGAGGGGCAGATTTATGAATGTTTGGTATTTTTACAGAGAGGCAACACTAATATATCCTGCTCAGTAAAAATATACCAAGCAAGCATCTCCAGTTAACTATCACCTTTGAATAAATATAGTTGTCTAAAGAAGTGCTGGTAATGGGAAATAATATGCACAATAATGATTTCTACATAAACTAAGGTTGAAGAAACTCTACATTTACATGGATATGGTCATAATGTGGGGCACATTTACTATTGGTCGAATATCGAGGATTAATTACCCTCGATATTCGAACCTCAAAGTAAAATCCTTTGACTTCGAATATAGAAGTTGAAGGATTTAAGACATTTCATTTGGTCGAACGATCGAAGGGGAAAAATCATTCGATTAAATCCTTTTTTTAAAGCAGTTACTCACCACATAGGGGAAGTGGCCTAGGTGCACCGCCCTGAGCCCTCAGCACGGGGAGCGGACAAACCGAAAACCAATTGGGAGCAGGCATTCAATGAAGGCAAACTTCCACCAGGACAATAGTTCAAAGTAAAGAATGTTTATTGTGTCCAGAGCCTTACACATTTCGTGTCTTAAACACATAGGCTTATGAATAAGAGTTTAAGAAACAAACCCGTAAGGCTGTGGACACAATAAACATTCTTTACTTTGAACTATTAACAGAAACTGCCATCACAACATCAACCAGCAGTACATTCCACAACCTCATTGTGAAGAACCACCTACGCTGTTTCAAATGAAAGGGGTGACTTCTGGTGAGTTTTTCCTTTCTATGGGAAAAAAGATTTCCTACTATCTGTCTATAATGCCCTCTAATGCTTGCTCTAGGAATGAGTCAGGAAGTAAGGCCAAGACAGTCAGAGCATGCAGAGCTCCACAAATCCATAGGAGTCACCCACCAGTGTAGGGATAAGCTCATGGATAAAATGAGGAGTTTCACCTTGTATTCTGGGATTGAACACATATTAAGTGACAATTTCTACTGTTTATAACAAATATCATCCCTGTGCGCATATCATTAGGGCATTGACTAGGTTGAGAGAATCTATACAGTGATTGTAATTAATGAATATACTGTGCCCCATCCTCAAATAAGCTCTGTGTGAGACTGAGAACTAGATCATATGTAGTGAGGTTCCAGCAGCAACAAAGCAGCTAACTGTGTGTTAAACATCCCAAGCTAGGGGATCCATGAAAAGTGTGAAAAAACCTCCCCGCCCAGTAATACGATAAGGTCCCACCTGAGAAAGAGAGAGTCATGCTTAATGAGTGTTCTGTTGGGAGTTGGTCTGGGTTAAAGAGGTTGTTCACCTTTAAGTTACTTTTACTATTATTGCAACTTTTTATTACTCTTCTTTCAATTCAGTCCTCCTCCTATTCATATTCCAGTCTCTTAATCAAATCAATGCCCATTGCTAGGTTAATTTGGACCCTAGCAACCAGATTGCTGAAATTGCAAATTGGAGAGCTACTGAATATAAAGCGAATTAACTCAAAAACCATTAAGAATAAAAAATGAAAACCAATTTAAACCAATTGTCTCAGAATATAACGCTCTACAGTTAATTTAGAGGTGAACCACCTCTTGAAGTAAAGGTTAAAAAGCAGGTGTGTTGGAGAAAGGGGCATGTATCCTATTTTCATGTCCATATACTGTATTTTGGAATAATTCAGTTGATGATACTGTAGCTATGTGGAAATATGAGATTATTTTAACCAGTAAATAACTATTTGTGAGGCCTTCACTGTTTCTGTACCATATTTTTGTACCTTACTACTTTTGTCCCTGATTCTTCTCACTGTCTTTTTGACACTTATTGAAGTGACGTATGAACAGAACAAGTCATCTTCCCCCATTGATCTAAACTGATTACAAATTTACACCGGGTCTCCAAAGAGCTATTCAAGCTTTTCCTATCTCAGCCAATGTAATCTAGGCCCATTGATTCTGAACCTGCCGTTCCTTCACAATCAGCTAATGACAGTCCCACAGGCAGGTATATTAGCTCTCGGGAAGCTGAAACTCAACAGTCTTTCCTCTTGAAGGCACAGCTTCTTGGAACTTCCAGATGCCTAGACTTCATTTCCTTTATTGATTTTTTGGATACAGCTGAGGAAATTGCAGGTATAGTAACATTAATTATGGGCGTATGGACAAAGCCATTTTATATTTTTTTTTACAAAATTTTGCAGTTGAAGAAACAAACATTTATTCTCAAATCCAATGCAGTTGAAGTTAAATAATCCAGTTTAGAATTCAAAGGAAACTTGGGTTTATCATAATATAAAGTTTACTATTGTATAAAAGTCCAACTATTTTATATTCATGTGATTATTGTGATGATTACTCATCTATACGATGTATTGCTAGAATAGTATTAATAGTGCATTATTGTGTTATGTTACCTGTATAATAAATTACTTGTATAGAAGTATATGTTTAGTAGTTTCAGAACTTTACTTGATGCACCAGTTCCCATGTGCAGAATTAAGAGAATGTTCTTGTCTTTCAGCTGCCTGCAATAAATGGATTTACTTCTCTCTTGCCCTACCCTCATACTCTGAATTCATTTTCATATGTGCAACGGAAATTTAAGAGCACTAAGGGGCATAAAAGGACACTTGCGTATGGGAGTCTGTCATCTCATGTTGGAAAAGTAATAAAAATTACCAAAATCAATAAACTCAATAGTTTTTTGGCTGCTGCGGTCAGTGACCCCCATTTGAAAGATGGAAAGCATCAGTTGAAGTAGGTAAATCATTCAAACACTATGAGAAATAAAAAAATGAAGGCCAACTGAAAAGTTGGTAAGAAATGTTCATTCTATAATATACTTAATAGTTAACTTATAGTTAAAAAAAACCTTTTGATTAGTGCTAATGTTTTTCCATCCCCTCAAAAGTCTCCATTAGTGATGGGTGAATTTGCCTCGTTTTTCTTCAACAGAAAATTCGCGAATTTCAAATGGCGAAAAACTCATTGAAGTCAATGGGCGTCATGGGACACCTGCAAAATTCTTATACGCGCGCCTATTTTGCCCAAATGCATCAAAGTCAACGGGTGTCCAAATAATTTTGACGCACAACAATTTTTATGAACGCGGCTATTCTGAAACGCACCCAAATATATGCAGTGGATTTTTCGCAAATTTATTCTCTGCCGGTGAAACATGGAAATTCGTCATGAATTAGCGCCTGCCTAATTTATTCACCCATCACTAGTCTCCATATACTCTTTTATTACAATAAGCTGGTTATTTATTATTACTGCTTTTATTATTTTATATTATTTTACTTCGACTTTTAGAGAACGTTGGTGTAATTATCCAAGGGTTTTTCTCATTGCCCTAATATTAATGAGCTCAGTTATAACAAAGCACTCAATAAAGCTCTTTTATGGATAATAAATAGTGTCAAGGAAAAAATGCCGAGCATAACATAAAAGTAAATTATACTTTATTGATTCCAAACAAGATTGTTGGTAGAATATGCTTTTCCTATATAATGAATCATAAGGAAATTACAGTTTACTGATTTCTTTCTTTTCTTGCTAAGAAGCTTTTGCTGAGCAGAAAATGAAAGGTACATTAAAGCAGAATGTGTGCAAGTATAGCGAAAACGCATTTGTTTACACTTCATCACAATAGATGCATGTAATTAAGAGTTGTGTGACATGAGCTATAAATCAGAAGGAAAGAGAAAGAACATCAGTTAAAGAATGTGCAAAACCTAGAAACAAAATGCATGAGTCCCGTCATGATGAGAAGAAGGAATCCAGAATATGATGAGTGTCTCCTACACCTCCCAATGGGACTTTAGGTGTAGCAGAAGCTCTGACCAAATGGAGCTTGAGGAATGAGGATAACTGCATTAAGGGCTGGTTAACTTTTAATATGTTATAGATAGTGATAGGCGAATCTGACCTGTTTGGCTTCACCTAAAATTCCTGAAACTGAGAAAATTTGCTGAAATGTATTGAAGTCTATAAGTGACAAATTTATTTTGACGTGTGACAATTCTATGGGCATCATTTTCGCGGCAACACTTCATCACTAGTTATAGAATGACCAATTATAAGCAACTTTATTATTTATTTTCAATAGGGTTTTTAATTATTTGGCCTTTCTGCCTCTTTCCAGCTTTCAAATGGGGGTCACTGACCCCATCTGAAAAAACAAATACTCTGTAAATCTACAAATGTATTGTTATTGCTACTTTTTATTACTTATCTTTCTAATCAGGCCTCTCCTATTCCTATTCCAGTATCTTATTCAAATCAATCCATGGTTGCTAACGTAAATTGGACCCAAGAAACCAGCCTATGGAAACTGCTGCAAACTGGAGAGCTGCTGCATAAAAAGCTAAACAATTCAAAAACTAGAAATAATAAAAAATGAAAACAAACTGAAAATTGCCTTGAGAATATCACTCTCTACATCACAATAAGGGGGTTATTTATCAAAGGTCGAATGTTTTTATTTTACCTTGAATGAACTCACAACTCACAGTATCTTATTTTAAAAAAAACTTGATTCTGCAAATTTGAGTTGCGAAACACAAAAACTCGAATTGATCAAGTTTTTGGCAAAAAAAGAACTTCAATCACTTGAATCATTAGAGTTTTCAGGCAAAACCCTCTGAAAAAACTTGAGCATCATGAAGGCTTTTAACATTTTCAAATGGTCCAAGTGACCTCTGCCATTGACTCCTACATGACCCTGACAGGTTTTAGATGGCGTTTTTTCGGATTCAAACTATTTCCAGGGTCGGGGTATAATAAATCTTAAAAAAATTGATTATTTTTTTTTTAAAAAAACTTAAAATTCCAGGAAAATGTGAGTTTTAACCAGAAAAAGAACAACTTGAAAACTCGAATTTTCTTGGAAAACACTAATTGAACCTTACTAAATCTGACCCTAAAAGTCTACTTAAGGAGAAAGTACCCCTTTAAGACAGGCATGAGTTACAGTAAAGGTTCAACATGTGAGGAGTTGGGTGCAACCAGAAGCAAAGTCATGTCGGGCCAGAGTAGAAAAATTGGGAAATCTATCAAAATTCAAATTCAAAACTTAAGTTTAATGATGAACGATTCTCTCTTGTTTATCCTCGCTAAAATTTCACAAAACTGTAGAGAAATAGACAAAACGAATCAAAGTCAATAGGTGTCTTTTTCCTGCATTTTTTTCAACGCAAAATGTATTGATATCAATCTGCATTTTCCTCAAGCACTTTTTCACAGCAGTTTTGAAGGAAGAAAAAATCACATATACATGCCTGCTGATGATGAAATATATTGCTCCTAACTGCTTATGCAGCATAGATGCAATAATAGGGGAATTTAGAATTAAAGTAGTGAAAGCAATTTACTGGTCCATCCCTGACATTGTTTTCTACGTGAATTTTGTAATATTATTTGGTGCCTTAATCTGGTATATGAAACATAGATATGACATGCCAATAAAAGCGTTTGCTCATATGTAATACAGATAGATAGATAGATAGATAGATAGATAGATAGATAGATAGATGATAGATAGATAGATAGATAGATAGATAGATAGATAGATAGATAGATAGATGATTAGATAGATGATAGATAGATAGATAGATAGATGATTAGATAGATGATAGATAGATAGATGGATAGATAGAGAGAGAGAGATGATCAATAGATAGATAGATAGATAGATAGATAGATAGATAGATAGATAGATAGATAGATAGATAGATAGATGATTAGATAGATGGTAAATAGATAGATAGATAGATAGATAGATGATAGATAGATAGATAGATAGATATAAACATATAGATTATATACTGTAGTGTAGACTGAAATCAATGATTCTGCATGGGCCCATGTTTACCTTGTTGATGTCTTAACGCAGCTCCATTTAATCTGAAATCTTGTTCTGCTTCAGCACAGGCAAACAAGCCTTAAAATATTGTTCATCTACAGCATAACAATTTCATTGCCATGACCCCTGGTGTCTTACAAAATACAGTCTAACTATAATTGTCAATTCTTTCTGTGCAATGCATTACAGCTGACAGAGGTCAGTATTAGCTTCACGACCTTTGGCTGGCACTCAAAGAGGTAATATTTCTTCTTCTGCTCATTGTAAGAAATGCCGAATGAAATCAATGGCAGCCACACAATGTGAAACTATAGAACCAAAAATACATTTTTTGCTTGAAATAAGTTTTAGGAAAAAGACTTCCTAAATAAATAAATGTAATTAAGGCCTTAGAAAAAAAAAGGTAATCATCAAATGAGGGATTATATTTCTGTACATTCAGAAAGGTTTTTTTGCAGAGCAAGATACAAGACGTTGGACTTGAGCCATCAGAGTCTACAACAGGCCAAGTTGAAGGATCGCTCCATTGTAGCTTCTATGACTTTATCAAATTAAAACCTCAGCCCCTGCCACTTCAAACTTGTGCAGTGACCCAAGTCATATCTCACCCCCATCATACATCACTAGAACTTGACTTGAAGTTCATGAACTTAGCCAGCAGTGTAAATAATATTTGAATCATTTTGGACGCTCAGATTTTATTTCCTATACGTAACCCGCCATAGAGTTTGTTAGCTTGGGATTCGGAAGGTGTGAAATGGCTTTATAATTTCATGTGAAAATTTCAAAGACTGCTCAAAGTCTTTAAAAATGTTACCAATATTATAACAGAGTTATTACAAAGTACAACTTTCATTTCACTTAATCAGACTAAAGGGCAATTCTTCATTAATCAACTTTATATTAGGTAAGAGGGTAACTGCTGATAATAGTGAAGCAAAATGCAAATATTGATAGATTTCAAAGGCCTTTGTTTGGAGCCTCTTCTAGCAAGTGGAAGTGACACCAGAATAAAGTGACTTTTAGGTCACCACTTAATGGGAGTTACAATTTGCCGAGCCATTTAATATTATTCACTTTTATTATTATATATATAACAATTATAGTTTGTAAATAGTGAGACATGCACTAAGGTTTATTTTAGGGATGCACTAAATCCACTATTTTAATCCTGAATCCTTCACAAGAAATTCGGCTGTAAACCAAACCAAATCCTAATCCTAATATGCAAATTAGGGAAATGAGGGGCAAAAGAATTATAATTAAAGTAAAAATAAAGGAATTATAATTAAAGTAAAAATAGAAAATGTAAGTACATTTTTTTTACTGTCTTGTTTGTATGATGAAAAATCACACGATTTTTCGGATTTGGTTCGGCCAGATACTTGGATTCACCCAAATCTGAGTGCTGCTGAAAAAGGCAGAATCCTGGCTGAATCCCGAACCGAATCCTGGATTCAATGTATCCCTATTTTTTTAATTGTAGTTTTTAATACTGAGGTTTCTTTATATACTATTTGTTCTTACTAGGGGGCCTTAAATGTAGTAATACAACATCTCCACTGCCTTGGACTTGAGGTTGTCCCAATGACATAGGCAACAGGCTCTAATCTTTGTGGATGAGGAACAAATTAAACAGAGGCTAAGGTTAATGTATGCTTAGTAAGTAATATTTTACAGTCTTGTAAAAAAAAAACAAGCAGTCTATTGTTATTATTATTAGTTTACTATTATTTATTATTATTAATGTGTTGAAATAATATCCATCTTACATTTTCTTTCTTCAGCAGCTATCGACTCATGTTCTTGGAGTAGAGAAAATATGATTTTGACATTTCTGTAAAAAAAAAGAATTAAATAAATGGCAGAATGTATTGATCAGAAATAATGAAATATCAGCCAAGTCCACAGAGTACTGCTAGGTACCTCTTTTGTTATGATCATGTGCAAATGCTAAAGTTAATCTGTAAACCAATAAGTGGAGCTCAGACAAAGATCATAAAGGCTTGGGGGTTTAAAAAATAATTGCAGGCACTTAATTCAAATGCCAAAACAAAATTGCAGGAAGGAACTGAGTCTGCAAAGAAACATAAGATCAATAGGGGCAGCTTATTTCATTGAAAGATTGTAATGATTCAGAGAAGGATGGAACATAGATTTATATATAAAAATGCAATGCATAAAAGCAGAAAAAGAATGGTAGTTTTTATCCAGATCTGTTTATCTGACATTTTTGTATAGTTTTTTCAAATAATATTTTAACAAATTATAACTCACCTTGGGGAACAGTGCACTTGATGAAATCCCAGTATTGTAGTTATATTTTTCGATACACCATACTGATTCTCATCCAATATCTGTACAAAAGGGGCAGTGTAAAACTTATCAACTGGATTTCATTGGAGAGGAGTAGCATTGATGTTCCTCAATACAGATGCTACTGGTCTGCACCCAAGTTTTGGAACAGAGCAGGGGATTTAAGGTGAGAAGCAGGAATGTTACAAGAAAAATCCATACTGATGTTAGTGCAGTCAGTTTACAAACAGAGACAGGCCAAGGGTCAAGGAATGCAGCAGTATCATAAATAGACCATGGTCACAAGGCGGGCAGGAAATCCCAGAAAATCCATAGCAGGAGTATGGTTAGGTTTTGGTTAGGCCAGAAGCATGAGAATGAAGTCCATAGCAACCATATAACCAAACACTGAGAGCAGGTTATGGCTGGCTTCTAAAAGTCCCTGATTACAGAATTGCCAATACCTGGTTGTGGCAGGACCAGAAGTAGTAGCAAACGATTCTGAAGGCCAACCCTCAAAGCCTTCTATGGCTCAGTTATTGACTGCACAGACCAATGTGGGGACACAGCCTTAATGGATATTTAAAGCAAGTCTAGATTATTATGATTCTATAATCTGACTGCAGTGTTATAACTGGGATGTAAGTGCAGTTGGGAGGGCTATCATATTACTAGAGTCAAAAACTGAGACACAGCAGTCCTGTAACTGTAATGGCCAGCAGTTCCTCGTCTTGGATCTTGTTAAGCCATCGTTTGAGTGTCACTGGTAGGGATGGCGCGAACTGTTCGCCGGCTAACTTGTTCGCGCGAACATCGGGTGTTCGCGCGAACATCGGGTGTTCGCGCTCGCCGGAAGTTCGCGAACGTCGCGCGACGTTCGCCATTTTGGGTTCGCCATTGTTGGCGCTTTTTTTTGCCCTCTCACCCCAGACCAGCAGGTACATGGCAGCCAATCAGGAAGCTCTCCCCTGGACCACTCCCCTTCCCTATAAAAACCGAAGCCCTGCAGCGTTTTTTCACTCTGCCTGTGTGTGCTGAAGAGATAGTGTAGGGAGAGAGCTGCTGCCTGTTAGTGATTTCAGGGACAGTTGAAAGTTTGCTGGCTAGTAATCGTTTTGATACTGCTCTGTTATTGGAGGGACAGAAGTCTGCAGGGGTTTGAGGGACATTTAAGCTTAGGTAGCTTTGCTGGCTAGTAATCTACCTTCTACTGCAGTGCTCTGTATGTAGCTGCAGTGGGCAGCTGTCCTGCTTCTGATCTCATCTGCTGACTGCTGCAATAACAGTAGTCCTTGTAAGGACTGCTTTTATTTATTTTTTTGTTGTTTTACTACTACTACTACTACTACTATAAGAGCCCAGTGCTATTAGTCTAGCAGTGTTGGGGAGTGGGACTGGTGTGCTAATCTGCTGCTCCTAGTAGTTCAGCAGCACCAACAGTAGATTACTAGCCAGCAAAGCTACCTAAGCTAAAATGTCCCTCAAATCCCTGCAGACTTCTGTCCCTCCAATACAGAGCAGTATCAAGCAGATTACTAGCCAGCAAACTTACTATCATCTGTCCCTGAAATCACTAACAGCTCTCCCCCTACACTATCTCTTCCAAGCACACACAGGCAGATTTTTCAGATACATTTTTGCCCTTGATCCCCCTCTGGCATGCCACTGTCCAGGTCGTTGCACCCTTTAAACAACTTTAAAATCATTTTTCTGGCCAGAAATGTCTTTTTTAGATGTTAAAGTTCGCCTTCCCATTGAAGTCTATGGGGTTCGCGAACCGTTCGCGAACCGCTCGCATTTTTGCGCAAGTTCGCGAATATGTTCGCGAACTTTTTTTCCGACGTTCGCTACATCCCTAGTCACTGGCACTGTACATGATCAGCGTGCTTTGGGCTGCTGCTGGGAAGCTAAACTTAGGGATTATCAGAAATCATGAAAACCTTAGCAGAAAGTAGAACCGTAGAAGCAGATAATATAAGGTTAATAATAAATCAATTCTGATGCTGATTCTGATTCTATTTTGTAGTTCATATTGTATACTTTGTGCTTATCATGTGCTCAGGTAACTGACAACAGCCCAGATCATAAAAGAAGCAGAAGAATAGAAAAGATGAGGAAAAACAGGTCTTCACTGTTGAAGTTCTTTTGTAGTAGTGAGCTGATACAAAAGTCCAAAATAAGGTGTAGCATTTCCAGCCTAAGGCTTTGCTGATCTTTAGTTCTCCTTTAACAAGATACATTGTTCTGTGCTAAAAAAAAATCTTGAACTAAATATAATACCGAGATATCCTGTTGGCATTAGTACAGTGTCGGACTGGAGGGTCAGAGACTCACCTGCCACAGGGGCCCCCAACCCTCTTTGGGTCCCCCTGCCTCTGTAGCAACCCGCTACAAGCCCCCTGCCCCAGCCACAACCTCCCTACAGGGCCTGCCCTGTAGTTGAAGCCACGATCAGGGCCAGGCAAGATCAAGGGGCAGCATGAGATGTAGACATGTGTGGGCCTTGGTTGTGGGGCCTACTGGGTTTCTAACGGGTATCCCACTGGCCCAGTCTGGCCTGGAATGAAGAGCAAGGTATTTAAAAACTACAAGTCTGTGGGGACAAAAGCTGCATTTAATGACTATAAACACTATAATAAATGTAGTAAAACAGCAATCCGGAAGGCAAAGATTGGAAATGAGGAGGCTAAAACTAAAATTAAAAACTACATTGTAGCTCCTTTAAATAATGGTACCAGTATGATTGTAACAGATATATAAAAAGCAAATGGGCTAAATCAGTTATTTTCTTCAGTGTATACACTAGAGCAGCCAGGGTTCCCAGACCCACCTCATAGCTGCACTGTTGGTTCAGCTCAATCTAGTTAGTGGCTGACTCAGGATATAATTCATAAAGCTTTACAAAAAATGAATGTGAAAAAGGTGCCAGGGCCAGATGGAATACACCCTAGGGTTAAGTTTTAGACTGGCCTCTATTTCTAATTTTCTCAGACTCGCTTTCATCTGGTATGGCTATGGATTGGAGGAAAGCTGATGTAATTCCAATATTTAAAAAAGGATTATGATCTCAGCCTGGCAATTATAGGCCAGTAAATTTGACATCCATGGTGGGCAAATTATTTGAAGGCTTGTTAAGAAATCACATTCAAAATTTTGTCCTAGTGAATGGCATTATGAGCAGCAATCAGCATGGATTTATGAAGGATAGATCATGT
The DNA here is from genome assembly GCA_038501925.1 of Xenopus petersii. Lineage (NCBI taxonomy): Eukaryota > Metazoa > Chordata > Amphibia > Anura > Pipidae > Xenopus > Xenopus petersii. The sequence goes on from CM076682.1 coordinate 149,091,031, forward strand.
CAGACATATTTGATTGCTTTTTATGATGAGGTAAGTAAGATGCTGGACAGCAGGGGAAGCAGTGGATATGATCTATTTGGATTTTGCCAAGGCATTTGATACTGTGCCCCACAAACAACCGACTTCTAAACTAAGGGCTGTTGGGCTTAATGAAGTTGTTTACACATGGATGGGAAACTGGCTACAGGATCAGGTACAGAGGTTGGTTGTTAATGGAGCATTCTCTACTTGGAGTAAGGTTCTTAGTGGGGTCCCCCAGGGCTCAGTATTGGGTCCACTTTTATTTAACTTATTCATTAATGACTTTGGGAACGGAATTGTAAGTAATGTATCAGTGTTTGCAGATGACACAAAACTATCCAGCCCAATTAATTCCATCCAGGATGTGACATCCTTGTAACACGATCTTGGCAAACTGACAAATTGGGCAGCTAAGTGGCATATGATATTCAATGGAAAAATATATGTAAAAATAGGATGTAAAAATATTCAATCCACTTATACACTTAATGGCACTGCACAAAACCATGATTGAAAAGGACCTTGGAGTCCTTGTAGATAATAAACTTGCCTGTAGCAAGCAATGCTTTAAGGGAAAAAGTTCTTGAGAAGGGGTTATTCTATCACTGTACAAAGTGCTGGTAAGGGCCCATCTAGAATATGCTATGCAGTTTTGGTCTCCAGCACTCAAATGGGACATTATTGAATTAGAGATGGTCCGAAGAAGGGCGACTAAGCTGGTAAAAGGTATGGAAAATTTCAGCTATGAGGAAAGACTGACCAAGTTGGGGATGTTCAGGCTGGAGAAGAGGTGCTTAAAGGGTGTGATATGATAACTATGTATTAATATATAAGAGGATCGTAAAATAACCTCTCTAATGCTTTATTTACCAGTAGGTCCCTCCAGCTGACTTTGCACCCTACTATGTCACAGTTTCACAACTGTATTGAGATCAGTGTTAAACCTAGGCCGCTACGGCAAATTCACTTTTGGTTACTGATCCACTCCAAAGTCACTTTTGTCACTCCAAAGTTGTTTGTCTAAGCTTTAGTTTTTTAGCAGTCTGAAACAGGTTCTTTTGTAGTACTTGTAGAATCCTAAATTTTGCTCTATACATTCTTCCCTTTATTGAAGATGTTGAGTCCCTGCTGGTGAAACGTAGCGCCACAGCTTGATATCCCAGCACCTATTACAGAAATTATTCAAATAATTAACTTTATGCCTATTTTGGTCTGAGGAGAAGTTTCATCCCTTTCCACACACTTGACCCAATGCAGCAGATACCTCTTTTAGGATATATGTATAGTGTATTATGTATAACTATCAACACCCAGCCGTATACTGTACCTTGCATTTTATCTACCCAGAAGGGTGGCTACTAATAGTGACATAATGTTGAAACCATATATATGCTACATCCCTATCATTCTTCAACATGTATGCTATACAGGTGTATTCTATCCATAATATAGTTTTAGGGGCCCATTTACTTAGCTCGAGTGAAGGAATAGAGGAAAAAAAACTTTGAATTTCGAATGGTTTTTTTGGCTACTTAGACCATCAAATAGGCTACTTCGACCTTCGACTACGACTTTGAATCAAACGATTCAAACTAAAAATTGTTTGACTATACGACCATTCGATAGTCGAATTACTGTCTCTTTAAAAAAAAACTTTGACCCCCTAGTTCGACACTTAAAACCTACTGAAGTCAATGTTAGCCTATGGGGAAGGTCCCCATAGGCTTTGCTATCTTTTTTTGGTCAAAGAAAAATCGTTTGATCGATGGATTAAAATCCTTCGAATCGAACATTTCGAAGGATTTAATCGTTCAATCGAACGATTTTTCGATCGAACGAATCGCAGTAAATCCTTCGACTTCGATATTTGAAGTCGAAGGATTTCAATTTGGCAGTCAAATATAGAGGGTTAATTAACCCTCGATATTCGACCTTAAGTAAATTGGCCCCTTAATGTGTGTGCATTTAAAGATGTTTAATCACTACATGATTTAAGTATCATGTAGTGAGTGATATTATAAGACAATTTGCAATTGGTTTTACTTTTTTATTTTTTTGCCATTTTTGAGTTATTTCGCACTTTATTCAACAGCTCTCCAGTTTGCAATTTCAGCGATTTGGTTGTTAGGGTCCAAATTAGCCTAGCAACCATTCATTGATTTTAATAAGAGACTGGAATATGATAAGAAGAGGGCCTGCATAGAAGGATAAGTAATAAAAAGTAGCAATAACTAAAAATGTGTAGCATAAAAATGTGGGCATATGTTTTAGATGTGGTCAGTGACCCCCATTTGAAAGCTGGAAAGAGTCAGAAGAAGCAGAAGGCAAATAATTAAAAATTATAAAAAATAAAAAATAAAGGCTAGTTAAAGTCTCTTAGAATTAGCCATTCTATAACATACTAAAAGTTAACTTAAAGTGGATGTTATGGCAAAAAAATAAAATCCCATTTTTACTTTCTTTAATGAAAAAATAAATCTATCTCCAATATACTTTAATTAAAAAATGTCTACCATTTGTATAAGAAACCTGACTGTATGCAGTGAAATTCTCCCTTCATTTACTTGCTCTAACTGCTGCAGATAGGAATATTCAGACGGTCCCTGACTGCTCTGCAGGGAAACGATCATACTTTCAAATTGCAGGGGAGAGGGACTTCCCAGAACTCGAGCAGCTTTGTTTGTTTCCCTGCAGAACATCTGGCGACCATGTAGAAATTCATAACTATAACAGTCGGAGCAAGTAAATGAAGGGGCATTTCACTGCATACAGCCAGGTTTCTTAGAAAAACTATACAGATTTTGAAATATATTGGGGATAGGTTTCTTTTTCAGTTAAAAAAAAAATGGTATTTTATTTTTGCCTTTATATCCTCTTTAATGTTTCCAACTCCAGCTGCAGGGACACAGATCATGGAGCCAGATTTAAACAGATAAACTGGGATTCTATTTAGAGGATTTTTTGCTTCAACCACTGGTTCTGGAGAGTTGGTGAACGTTTATATTAAACAATACAAAAACTATAAAATCCACATTAGATTACATGACAACACAAGACCCAGTGCAGTCTGTATATTCTGATTATTAATCAGTCTTGCTGTATCGGCTTCTATGGCAGCTATTATTTGACTTGTGCTGTTTTGATAATTTATGACGATCCCTAAGCAGCAGCCCAGACCACACTGAGCATGTGCATGATCTTGGTCTTGTAAAGATGTTTAACAAAGTTACAAGATGACAGCCCCCTGTGGCCAACTTTGAAAACATAAATCATTTGTTTGATTAGGCTTCTGGTGCAGTAAGTTCATGTTTATGTTTAGTATACAAAATACAGCATTTCTAGCCTTATTCTATTTTAGACTTTAGTTTCCCTTTAAAGGTGAATCATGACTTTAAATTTCTACATTGGGATACCATTACCCACTCTGAGAAGTGCTGCAAAATGAAAGAAGCGCTAATACAGAGATATCATGTAGGCCAAGACATGGTGGGACACCTCTGGCAATAGGTTGTAACTAGTGATTGGCGAATTCGCGAAACGGCGCAGGCGTCTTGTTTTTGATGCCGTGTCCGTTTTTTTTGGATGCCGGCGCACATTCGCCAGCGAATTTTCACGGCCGTTTCGCAAATTTATTCGCCGGCGGCGAATCATGCAAATTCGCAAGAAAATTCGTGCCTGGTGAATACGTTCGCCCATCACCAGTTGTAAAAGGAGCAATAACTGTGACAATGAAAAAAGCATATTAGAACAGTTATATGTGCACATATAATAGTTTAATATGCTCATCTTGTGATGTTTTAAAGGTAGAGGCCCTTAATACCTTTAAGAGGGTCTTGGATGCTTTGGACCTGGGATCTTCTGCAAAAATGTATCACCTTAGGGACACCGTTCCTTTAGTATATGAAAAACATTTATATGGTAATTTAATAATAATGTCTTAATTTGCTCACTTCTCGTAACCTATAGTAAACCATCAGATGTTTGTTTACAAACAACAGACAAGTAAAAGCTTCCTGTGGATTCCTCGCTGTACAGTAGGTAAATAGACAAGTATCAAACTTAAGACCATTTATTTCATCACCACCTTTAACATTAAATAAAACCCAAAGGATTGTTTGGCCACCAATATCGATTCATGCAATATATATATATATATATATATATATATATATATATATATATATATATATATATAAATCATATACTGAAATGATTTATGAATCGGAGGGAAAAACATTTCAGTCCAAAATAAATACACATCTGTATTTTGAAAAGTGTAGACATTAAAGGGTTATGATCACTGAATACACCTTTACTACAGAAAGGGTTTCATTTAAAGCATATCCTAGAGCAAGCCGAAAAAGTCTGTAAGAAGCAAAAGCATAAATACAATGTGCTTTATTTAAGAAGACGATAGGTGGTACTGTTCTCATAAAAAATGTTTTATTTTGCATTATTGTGCCAAAAGAGGTGCAGCTTCTGTTCACACAGCTATATCTTGTCAGTTTGAATAAGGTTCTTGTTTCCAGCTAGTCAGAGCACAGGTGCCTGTAGCAGCAAATATTTATTTCTAGAAAATCTTGACTTTGTCTGCTTTTTTGTATCAACAAAATATGTGCTTTAGAGATTTGCTGGAATGCCATGATAAAAAAAACATATATTAAGAGACTGTATACAGTAAGTGGAACACTAACCAAGCTGAATTTAATACAGGTGGAGCAGATACTATTTTGCATGCTTTAAAAAAAAAAAAAAAAATATTTGAATACATTTATATATTCAGCAGCCATTCACTACATTTAATAAAATGATCTTCACATTTTTATAGATGACGAACTTGGTATGCTCCATCTACATTGTGTATGTCCTTGTACTGTTTATATATTTTATTTTATTTTTATAACTCATTTTTTATTGTTTTCCATTTTGCTACCTGCGAATTTCACAAGTAAATGATCAAAAAATTTGTAGAATTAGACCACATAATATAGATATACAGAAATGTAATAATGTTCCAATTCAATTTTTTACACTGATTCATATTTTCTGTGTTAAAATTCCTGAATTCAGCTTAAGGTTTCCAAAACTTGAATGTTTGATATTTATTAAGCGCACACACAATTCTAAAAGCTTGAATGTAAAAGGGCGTGTAAAGGCAAAAAAATAAAATCCCATTTGTACTTTCTTTAATGAAAGAGAAACCTATCTCCAATATACTTTAATTAAAAAATTTGTACCGTTTTTATAAGAAACCTGACTGTATGCAGTGAAATTCTCCCTTCATTTACTGCTGTGGATAGGAATTGTCAGACGGTCCCTAACTGCTGAGCAGGGAAACAATCATACTTATGAACAGCAGGGGGAGCCCCGCCTTACTTCCCAGCCATGCAGAACTCAAGCAGATTTGTTTATGATGATCAATGAGCAGCCCAGACCACACTAAGCATGTGCACAGTCTTAGTCTTGCAAAAATGTTTAACAAAGTTACAAGATGGTGACCCCCTGTAGCCAACTTTGAAAGCATAAATTATTTGTTTGATTCGGCTTATGGTGCAGTAAGTTCATATTTATATTCAGTATACAAAACACAGCATTTCTAGCCTTATTCTATTTTAGACTTTACATGCCCTTTAAGAGTTCATGTAGAAGTCAACAGGAGTTGTGTTAGGCAAAATTTAAGCTCTTTTTATAATTCAAGTTTTTTAATTTTTTAAATTTATTTGAAAGTTCGTAGACCTATTGAAAATGGTGAGTAGACTATGAATTTGTTGCTTTCAAGCTTTTTATAGCTTTATGTGATTACATTTTTTTAGATTGAATTTGTTTCATAAATATGCAAAGATTCAAGTTTGGTAAAATTATGAGTTTATTTAAATTATAAAAAAGAACTCATATTATGATAAATAGGTCTTTCCATGTCAAGTGGTAACTGATAAAGAAGAAAGAAATCCCTGTCCTGTAGAACTTATTATCTAAGTGGGTGGATAACTTACCATAAAAAGAAGGGTAAAAAATACACAAAGGTTTGGGCATTGGTCCTTAACAGCCAAGGCTGGACCTGATAATATTGTAATACCCCAGATGGTAAGGTTAGAGTTTCTTTTTGAAGTGATTGAGTATTCCATATGGAGAACTTCAGGGATGGAATTCTAGTGGTAACAAGCAGTGAAATAGAAAGGTTGAAGATGATAAATGGTTTCTTTCAGAGAAGTGGAGAAAACAGGCAGAAATACAGTATACAAGGGAAATGTAGGGAGGAGCACATACGAGTGAATGGCTTTGAATGACTAAGGAAAGCCCTGATGTGAAATCTGTATAAGCTAAGGAGTGCAAAATCATCTTTTTTTGCAAGGTGTCTCTATCTTATAAACTATTACTTTTTTACCTAAAACCATTGCTTTCTAGGAGAAGAAGGACATCACTTCCAGCTATCTTAGGACTCACATTTATAGAACTAGGCATTTACCTCACATTTATAGAACTAGGCATTTACCTTCATTTGGAATGACACTGTGATTGTTAATGGGACTTTCTCTACTTGGAGTAAGGTTCTTAGTGGGGTCCCCCAGGGCTCAGTATTGGGTCCACTTTTATTTAACTTGTTCATTAATGACTTAGGGGAGGGGGTTGTAAGTAATGTTTCAGTGTTTGCAGATGACACAAAATTATCCAGCCCAATTAATTCCATCCAGGATGTGGCATCCTTGCAACATGATCTTGATAAACTGGCAATCTGGGCAGCTAAGTGGCAAATGAGATTCAATGTTGATAAATGTAAAGTCATGCACCTGGGATGTAAAAATATCCACTTATACCCTTAATGGGACTGCACTAGGCAAATCCATTATGGAAAAGGACCTTGGAGTCCTTGTAGATGATAAACTTGGCTGTAGCAAGCAATGCCAGTCAGCAGCATCAAGGGCAAATAAGGTCTTGAGCTGTATTAAAAGGGGCATAGAGTCACGGGAGGAGGGGGTCATTCTTCCACTGTATAGAGCACTTGTAAGTCCCCATCTAGAATATGCCGTACAGTTTTGGTCTCCATCACTCAAACAGGACATTATTGTATTAGAGAGGGTACAGAGAAGGGCAACAAAGCTGGTAAAAGGTATTGAAAATCTTAGCTATGAGGAAAGACTGGCCAAATTGGGGATGTTCACGCTGGAGCAGAGGCGCTTAAGGGGTGATATGATGACTATGTATAAATATATAAGGGGATCATATAATAATCTCTCTAATGCTTTATTTACCAGTAGGTCTTTCCAGCTGACACGAGGTCACCCATTCCGATTAGAAGTAAAGAGGTTCCGCCTAAATATTCGGAAGGGGTTTGTTACAGTGAGAGCTGTGAAGATGTGGAATTGTCTCCCTGAATCAGTGGTACAGGCTGATACATTAGATAGCTTTAAGAAGGGGTTGGATGGTGTTTAGCAAGTAAGGGAATACAGGGTTATGGGAAATAGCTCATAGTCCAAGTTGATCCAGGGACTAGTCTGATTGCCATTTTGGAGTCAGGAAGGAATTTTTCCCCCTCTAAGGCAAATTGGAGAGGCTTCAGATGGGTTTTTTTTTGCCTTCCTCTGGATCAACTAGCAGATAGTAGTTAATAAAAAAAAAAAGTTGAACTCGATGGACATGTGTCTTTTTTCAACCTTACTTACTATGTTACTATGTTACTATGTGATCACATGTAGACAGCGTTCAAAAACAGGACATGGTCTTGTGTGCAGGGGCAGCTTGCAGTGTTGAGTGCACATACAGAGGACTTCTGGCAAACCAAGGGAAAGTTTGTAAGGTTGGAGGAGAAAAAAACATAGCATTTTGGAAGGGCTATGGATGGCTATTAATTTGGTTACTTATGAATTTGTGGACCAGTCTATTGGGTTTAATTAATATTTACAGGATTTTCTAGTAGACTTAAGGTATGACGATCCAAATTATGGAAAGATCCATTATCCGGAAATCCCACGGTCCTGAAAATTCTGGATAACAGATCCCATACCTGTATTTCTCATATACAAATATCTCAGGGAACAAAATGTCAGTGTAGCATTTATTATTCAGTGTAATAACTCATCAGTGGACCTGGATACCCTGTCAAGGCTGATTTTTCCAGTTTATTTAAACAACTGGCAGAAATGTTCCATACTTCTACCAATGTATTCTTTTTACTTTTGCTTCCATCTCTTTACAAAGAATTGTAACATTGACTTCAACCAAAATGACACTGAAATTACTTTACAATACTAGTCCTGCTGACATCCCATTATCTCCTAGGGAAGGATGAGGAACTTATATATGCCGAGATAAGAGAAGTCTTTGATATTTTGCTACCCTGCAATAATCTGGTCAAAGTCTTTGAAATGCCACTCCTTTCACAGAATTGTAATGACATTTTACTGTTTCAACGTCATTTCCATTACTATTTCAATGGCTTCTTAACTTTCCTCTGGAGATTCCAACACTGATGGAAACTCTTGATGTGCAGCAGTATTAATCATTTGCTGCTATATAAAATAGACTCAGAATGAATATACTTTTTGGGGTTTGTAAGGAACTTACACACAACTCTTCCCCTGAATGAAATCAGGCTTTCCAGGTTTAAGCAGAAAAAATAATCCTCTAATGATAGTCTTGGCCGTAAACCTGTAATAATACAGTACGTCAGTGTTTATCATGTAATATTACCTGTGATGCATCAAATGGTTTAAAACTGAACCCTGCCTATGGGGTAATTTACTAAGTGCAAGGCAGGGTGTTGAGTTCCAAATATAGGCCCCTTAGTTCCCTCCTTAGCTCACCCCATAAATACAGTGCTGCCTGTGTTTGGCAGTTTTGTACTCATGAGCAGTGGGGGCTGCACCTTGGTGTCCTCCAAATATCTCCTACTGTCCCTTAACTTGATTGTTATTCAGACGTGCAAGTTAGTAACACCACCGGCACAGGCCACACCAGAGGCCTGTACTTACCTCTTACCCTATGGCAGATGATAAGGAGAGGGCTGCCTTGCACCAACTCTTGCACAACACTATGAACATTGCACCTGATTTACAATAAAGCCCTAGGTGCAAAGGGCAACCAAGCTCTGGACCTAAGTTCTATTTAAATGACCTCTAATGGATGTGCTTTTGTGCCTCTTTAAGTATTCCCTAAGCTGTTCATTACGCATATTCTACTTCTCAACTCTGCATGCAGAAATGCCTACCTTGTATGAAATTTTCTTCTATATTCCATCTGAGTTTGTCTTCCAGCCTCAACAGAGACTTATACTTACCTCTTGCCCTGTGGGACTTCCAATCCAGCCCTAGATGCAGAATGCAGCCACGCTCTGGACCAATGTGCTTTTAAAATGAACACTAAGGGGTCTATCAACCCTTATATTTATGAAGTTATCTCCAAGTACTCACTAAACTGCTCATTATACACATTCTACGTCTCAACACTTCTTCACATCTGCACATACCTAACATTCAAGACTTTGACAGAGCTGCCTTCATTGGATGGAATTCACTTCTACATTCCATCAGCCTTTATCCCAATCAGGGGTGTAACTACAGAGGAAGCAGACCCCACAAGGTGCCCCATGAGGCCTTAAAGTGGACCTGTCACCCAGACACAAAAATCTGTATAATAAAAGTCCTTTTCAAACTAAACATGAAATCCAATTTCTATTTTTTATTAAAGCATTCATAGCTGTTGTAAGCTCATTTAAAAATCTCAGCTGTCAATCAAATATTGTCTGCCCCTCCTCTATGCCAGTGGCATAGAGGCGGGGCAGACAATTACTTTCACTTTCCATTCAGCACTTCCTAACTGTCACTGCTCTCCCCACATTCCCCCATTCTCTTTACCATTTAATTGTGTAACCATAACCAGGGCATGGGAATGGACATCAGGTCCCCCAGTCTGGTGCACAAACAAGATTCTGAGATGATACAAGGCTTGTCTTAATAATAGTGTCCACAAAATGGCTGCTGCCTGCTTGCTATAATTTTGAAATCCCAGACTGACAGAAACAAGATTCAAATAATTTATATAGTGTAATTAAAGTTAATTTTGCTTGACTAATGTGATAAAATAGGATTTTGAATATTTTTTTTGGGGTGATGGGTCCCCTTTAATTCATATATAGTTTCAATAAATATTGGTAAAACTGGTCAACCTCTAAAAATTTTGGAGGCCTGAAAAATAATTTGCTGCGGGCCCAGTGTTATCTAGTTATGCAACATATCCCAATCTTTCAGCCTTTAAGCAATTTCTTTAAACAAATGTTTTAGAGACTTTCCCCTCTTCTAGTCTAGCATTCCTTCATGATACGAGTTCGCTGTCCCCTGATCTAACTTAATCTAATGAGCTTCAGTATTGGCCAGAATGTGTATTATGTGTTTTTGTTGTACAGACCCTTCTATTGTACAAAGCTGTTGAATATGTCAGAGCTTTATAAATACTTCTTCACAATAAGAAAAGGATTTTTTAGAAATGATGTGCCATATGAAAGTCTTAATACCATCCCTTACAGTCCTATGACAATGAAGAGGTTATTATTAGAACATGGCCATTCTTCATAGTGAATAAAATGTGTGGGGTTACAAACTAAAAAATAGAGAAAGTTTTAGGTTTCAATAAATGTAAGTATTAAATAACTGTGCTTATGATAATGTTAGTTTTAAATCTGTAATGCTATGTCCTTATTTAATTGGCTTGCCACGTCAACCATTCGTTAACCTTGTACATAAAGATGTTCTATTTATTCATTCCCAGATGCAAGCGGTTGCAGGAAAAAGTAAGTAGCAGCCCTGTAAGAGCTTAATTCACACCATGATCTTGTTCAAGAACGCACTGCTGCCACTTACAATTACAAAGGACAAGAAGACAAGAAACTCTAGCATCAGGAAAGCATGACCTGAACACTGCAGTCTATTGAGCACCCCACTGGCTCAATAAAGCTCAGGCCTGTAATTTTCTATACCATTGTTATTTGTTAGTCATTATACAGGCACACCTTCATTATATCCCAGCTCACCATAATTCACCGTCTGTTACATCTATCGATTCAGCTCAGACTGCCATTTATATGGATTTTTTTATATAGAAAAAAGATGATACATTTTAAAAAGTTGCCTCTCAATCCCAAAATTTCTTGTCAAAAGGAAAAGCCTGAGTGACTTTAAAAATTACCAGCTGTAAGTTGGCTGGTGATTGTCAGGAAGAATACAACTGTCTGTGTTTTGCTAAATGTCAAAAGTGCCAATCTTTTTACTTTTTCCTACAAATTAATTGTGATGTTGCCAGAGGTCTCTAAAAAATCCAACAAGGTGAGCGCAGAGGCCTCATTTTCCTTCTCTCTCTCCTGCCGTTGCTACAGTAACCTCTGCAAAGATTTATATTTTAGGCTGAAACATGAAGTGCCGATTATTCCTTCAACGTACAACAGCATGCAAGAAAAATTTTATGCATCTTACTTTTAAGTCAATTTGCAGATAACTGGATTTCTAACAGGCCATAAGAGACCTTCACATTTAGTATGTGAATAAGTTTTGTTTTTTTGTAAGGAGGCCACCATCAATGCATTGAAAATTTTGTGTTTACACTATTAAGAAGTGATGCAAAACCATCACAAGAACTATAATAACTCGTATCTTTACCAAGTCAATCACTACAATGAAAAACCCTGAGGTTTCGACATTTCGAACATTAATGGGCAGATTTATCAAGGGTCGAAGTAAAAATTAGATGTTTGAATTATAGAGTTTTTATAGCCAAAACTGGCAGATTCGACTAGGGAATTATTAAACTTTGATTCGAGTTTTTTTGAAAATTTGAACTTGATTTTCAAGATTTATCATACACTGGCCATTTTAAAACTCAGATTCGACTATTCACCACCTAAAACCTCTTGAATTTTGTTTTAGTCAATGGAAGACTTCCTGGGATCAATTTGGAGTTGTTTGCAGCCTTCCTGACATTCGAGTTTTTTCCGGTGAATTTAAATTTGACTCAATTTTTGTGTTGATCCTATTCACCCGAGTTTTGACAATTCGATTTTGATGAATACATTTTGATTGGACGAATTCCAAGTTCCCATGAATTTGAAATTCGACCCTTGATAAATCTGCCCCTAAGGTCTAAATACATTCTGCTGTATTTAAAGACAAGGCCATTTCATGTGACACAACACAGACAGGTTCCTTGACCATCCCAGTGGATATTACATATTATTACAATTGCTTCAAGCACTTACGTAAGGGATGCCCATCTTGTTGCTGTCTAGATTTTGTTGAAGTGCAACAAGTAGGCTATACTGTGCATGGGGGTTTTCTGATGAAGTTATAGGTGGATGAAGTTTCATAGAAGTGATATAGAAGGACAATTTATCTCTTCTTCCAAGGGTCATATGCAATTTGAAGTGAGAGATAGATGCTGTCCCTCTGGTTTTCTGATCTGTCACTGTCCCATACTACAAAAGGGTTCAAAAGCATTCAGTCTGGAAATACTGGCTGCAGTCTAAAGGGATCATAGACCTGTTTGTCAAAACTACTTCAAAAGAAGGCCAGACATGCACCGATTGGTGGACCAACCTGTAGTTCATCAAAGGTCAGCCAGTTGTGTCTGGACATTTGTAATTTTCAGTAGGGAATCCACTATCCTCCGTGAAAGAAACGGATGAATACTGAACAGAATCGGAATCCTAATTTGCATATGCAAATTAGGGATGGGAAGGGGACTTTTTTTACTTCTTTGTTTTGTGACAAAAAGTTATGTGATTTTCCTCCCTGTCCCTAATTTGCATATGCAAATTAGGATTCCGATTCAGTTCGGGCAGGCGGAAGGATCGGCCGAATCCGAATCCTGCTGAAAAAAGCCGAATCCTTGCCAAATCCCAAACTGAATCCTGGATTCAGTGCATCCCTAATTTTCAGCAGCCCTAACATTTCTTCATTTGGTTTTTCATCCTCCTACTCTGGCCCTGATGAAAGAATGAATATAAAAAATTGTAGATTATTTGTTCCCTTACTTATGTTACTTATTTTTTGTGAGGCCTGCAGCTACAACTGCACAGCCAAGCTACTAGGTGTCCACGAGGTGCCACTGTGGAAAGTGTTAGTGCTGCAGATCTGCCTGTAAACTCCAGTGCTGTAGTCTGAATGTCAGCACCACATTAAATCTTTTTATACATGGGTTCAAGTCCCATCGTATTCACTTCACGTGCCAAAATCACATCAAAGTTCTGTACAGCACTCCCAAACAATTTCTTTGTTACGTTACAATGCCTTTATTTGTATCATTGGTCTTGTTCTTGTGGCTGATATGTGGGAGTATAGATTCAATGAATTTGGTTCAAGTGTGCTCCAAAAGCGGACCAGGCTCCTTGCAGCCCCGGGTGCAAGCTGTACCCCCTGCAAGGGCAAACTCTGCATAAATCCAATGAAAACTGCAGCACTCAGGTATTATTGGCAAAAGTGAAAAACTTTACTTAAAATGCCTTAGGGTTCCCAGGATCAACTGTCAGCAACAGGTACACGCCAGCTGTAAACAGAAATGTCCTTTTCCGAGGAACTGTGCCCCAAAAGTGTGACATATAGTAGCATTAACTAACTAGGAGAATATATGTCTTAGTTATGAACATTAGGGCTAAAGTGCAATTGACAATAGTAAGTAAATCATCCCAATATAAAAGAAATTAATTCTTAGGTGATTTATGCAAGGAAGTAGTGTACTACTTCACTAAAAGAGGATAGGAAATATTCTACACAATACTACTAGCTAAACCAGGCTTGGGGTACACATAAATAACTAATATGATCAAGCTGGGATTTTCTATATTCATATTTATATGTCAATAGAAAAAAAAAGTTATGGAGCACAGAGAGTGCAGGGTGCCTATGTACTGTAGGTAAGCTGCTGAATGCCATGACACCCTTTTTGCTATAATGGAGAGAGATCTTGCTGTGTGATATGACAAACATGCCAGCAGACAGTGAGGGGTGAGATGAAATTTTGCACTTTCAAGCTGAATTCCTGTGCATCCATTTAAGACAGAACAGACAAGCACCCAAATACCATATAATAAATAGTTTAAAAGAAAAATGCTAGAATCTCCTAATGGATGTGTGTTACAAGCCACCTACAAGACAATATTAAAAAATGTTTTGCTCTTGATTAAAACTGAATTACCTGTTTTTTTGTTTTGTTTGTTTGTTTATTTTAAAGGGTTAGACCTGTTTCAAAAATATTAACTTTTTTCCCCTAAATTAATCACTGTTTCTGTCAGATATTATTTATCATTAATCACATTTCTGCAAAAATGACTATTATTCTCAGTGAGAAGCAAACTCGACCACAGTTGTTTTCTCAGGTCCCATCATATTATTATTTAACTAAATATGGTTACTATGTTTTCATGCATTGGTTTGAATTTCTCTATTGGTTCTCTTGTCAATAATATTGATATCTTGCGATATATCTGAATGTCTATGTTAACACTTCAATAAAAATAAGTGAAAAAGAAAAGAAAAAATAAAAGCAACAATTAAATGCCAACAGCAACGGAACTAGGTGGGGGCGGGCCCTGGTGCGGACCGTGCAGCCCCCCTCCCCCCGTCCGTGAGCATTTTTCCTTGCGGCTGCAGCGCGCAAATCTGCTGGGGGGGGGGGCCTGTGGGGGGTGCGGACCCTGGCCCAGTTGCACCCCCTGCTCCCCGGTAGTTACGCCAGTGAATGCCAATACAAACTAATGGAGTTTTATCTTACACTGCTGCCTGGGCTTCTTTGTGAGATCTATAAGTGCATTTAAATAGTAATGGGTGAATAAATTCAGCAGGTGTAAATTTGCAGCCCATTTCCACGTTGCACTGCCGGCAAATAAATTCGGGAAACTGCGGCAAAAATTGTACTGTGAAAAATCTGCCGCATCAAAAAAATTTGGGCGTGCGTCAGAATAGTTGTGCGCATAAAATTTGTTGCGTGTCAAAATTATTCGGACGCCCATTGACTTTAATGCATTTGGACAAAACAGGCGGGCATATAAAAATTTCATAGGCGTCGAAATTGGCGTGCATCAAAATAATTTTAACGCCCAATGACTTCAATGTGTTTCGTGAATTTTTCACCATTTCATGAATTTCACGCTAAATTTTCAGCGAAGCAAACCGGGACAAATTCGCCCATCATTACATTTAAACAAGAGGTAAAAAAAATAGTGCAGCCTCCTGGCACCTCCCCTGAGGAACTTATTACAAACAAGCCATAGTCAGTGCCAGTAGACAGTGCTTTAACTTCACACACAGCACAATTATTTTTCATCTGAATATACAGTAATACAGTTTGTCAGCTGTGAGCCAGTGTTATTTGTTTCACAATATACAAATTAAATCTTTAAACACCAAATTTCAAAATTATCTGAATTCTATTCAAGGGACGAAATATTAGAAATCATAGACATTAACACATAATGCCCTCATTAATGAATTTGATAATTTTTTTACATCTGCCCCTCTAATAGGTAGTTAGTCCTAAGAGATGACTTGAATGTTGAAGAATGTTCCTCATCCGCTTTCCTTAATTACAGGTAAAAAGATCATCTACATGCACTCAACACTAGAGGATTCTCTTAAATACTTACTTTTGTAAAACAGGATCTTCCCTATTCTTATAGCTTCTTAAAAGCACCTCCTAGGAGAGTGTTCTTCTCCAGCAATATACCCTTGACTTACGCATTTGTTCCCTCCCTATTTTGTTTCTGTCTCCTCTTCCTTATAGATTGTGAACACGTAAGAGCCTTGACCTCATACTGTTGCACAAACCATGCAACTTATGTGTCGTCCCAATATAATATGGTATCCAACCTCATTCACTCTAGGCCTGAGGCCTGACCACTTCCTCTCTGTGACCAGTTTTCTCAGTAATTGTTTGACTCATCTTTGGAATGAAAGATTAAAAAAGATAAAATTAAAAAATCTAGAAGAAATCCTTATAATGTAATCAGTTTCCTTTGGACATAAGATATGCCTCATTGAGAACACTGAATATCTCCAGTAATTATGCATATAATCAGAGGCATGCGGGGATTATAGCTTCAAATGTAAGGCTACTCTGCATATAAATCATACTTAGAATATTATTAAAATTAACTTCAGTGGAAGGTGGGTCCAGTGAGGGTTATCTGTTATCTGAATATCCTACAGCCACAGTATGGTACTGTACTTTGTCATGTAACGTACAAGAAAAGGGCAGTAGGTAGAGTATGTGGTATGTACATCCATGAAAGGTCAATCTTTGAGACATCATGAACATGCTTTATTCATTTGTCACAAAAAAAAACCTCATAAATTTTACTTGTGTGTTTGTCCCAGCTGGGGTAGCCAGCATATGGCACTAAATTCAAACTTATCAAGACAAAAATCTCTTGTGTAATATGGGCTCAGATTATTAAACCCAAAAGGACTGTATTGCCTCCAATAATAGTAAGAGGCATTATATCTAAGTTGGGATCAAGTAGAAGGAACTGTTTTATTATTACAGAGAAAAAGGAAATCATTTTTAACAATTAGAATTATTTGATTAAAATTGAGTCTTTGGGAGATAGCCGTCCAATGATTCAGAGCTTTCTGGATAAAGGGTTTCTGGATAACAGATCCCATACCTGTAAATGTGTACATTTATGCAAGACAGAACTTTATTTGCTTTAGTAGCCACAGAATGACACTGCCCAGAATTAGACAACATGTTATCTACAAAAAACCCAAGATCCTTCTCATTTAAGGAAACTCCCAACACACTGCCATTTAGTGTATAATTTGCATTTATATTATTTTTGCCAAAGTGCATAACCTGCATTTATCTACATTGAACCTCATTTTCTAGCCTTATTCTTCCTTAGCCTTTAGTTATGCTTTAAACTTAAATATTATTATAGTCAATTACCACTAGAACAAAGGGGCAAATTTACTAAAGGGGAGAATTTTCACCTGTGACGGCTTCACCACATTTCGTACCAGTTTGTCAGATGTTAATTCGTAGTGCATGCACTAATTCATCAAAATGTAAAGTTGCATCTCGGCAGCCGAACGCCTGCGAATTTTTAATAGTGTAAATTCGTCAGTGTGAGCATTTCATAACGAACTTTCGCTAACGTTCATTTCTGCCTATCGATACTTTTTTAGTACACTTGCTCTTTGGTCACTTTGAATAGGGTGGGTACATATAGGTCATATATATATGTCTTTATTAGAGACATTGCTGAAAGCGTGAAGTGGCCAATTAGTATTAAAAATGTCCAAGGAAGCAAAATGAAGACAAAAGAGATCCTCTAATGCCCTTGACATGAGCCCACCCTAAAACAGATATGGCATGACCTTCAAATGTTTAAAAAAAATATTAAGGGGCCGATTCACTAAATTCGAGTGAATTCGAGTGAAGGATTCGAATTTAAAAAACTTCGATTTTTAAGTGTTTTTGGGCTACTTCGACCATCGAATGGGCTACTTCAACCTTCGACTACGACTATCGAACGGTTCGAACCAAAAATCGTTCGACTATTCGACCATTCGATAGTCGAAGTACTTTCTCTTTAAAAAAAAAATCGACCCCTAGTTCGGCAGCTAAAAGCTACCGAACTCAATGTTAGCCTATGGGGAAGGTCCCCATAGGCTTGCCTAAGTTTTTTTCATCGAAGGATATTCATTCGATCGTGAATTAAAATCCTTCGAATCGTTCAATTCGAAGGATTTAATCGTTTGATCGAATGAATAATCCTTCGATCGATCGATCGAATTTCCTGCGCTAAATCCTTCGAATTCGATATTCGAATTCGAAGGATTTCAATTCCTAGTCAAATATCGAGGGTTAATTAACCCTCGATATTCGACCATTGGTGAATCGGCCCCTTAAACATAAATATTTAACAGTTACATCTTTTAAACACAATTCCACTTTAAAATATGAAAGCCAGCATTTTTTTTATATTTTTATAACTTTTCAGCATACAGGATATGATGTCACCAAGGAGGATGTAGCTTCGTCTTATCTTGTCCGCCAGGTCTAAGCTGGTGAGGGAAACTCTGGCGAAAGTGTTAATGTAATGGAAAATTCACTTTAGTGAATTTGCAGCGTAACAATCGTTTGAGTGAAAATTCAACTGGCGAATGGGTGTGAAACTTTGTTAGCAATGTACTCTTTCACTAGTGAATTGTCATCTATGCCTGTTAGTGAATTCCAGATTATATTTCTGGCAAATTGTCACTAGCAATGGCCACTTCACCCTTTAGTAAATTTGCCCCAAAGTGTTTATCATATTAAGCTCCAGATATTCTTTTCTAGTCTTTCCTTGTCCGTTAATAACAGAGTATTATCTGTATTCTGATATTTCCAGTACTAACCAAGTAACCATTTAAATCATATGTGTATAGTCCTTGACTTATATGGTTAATCATTTTCTGATATCCACACTACAAAACATGGAAAAAAAACCCCACATTTATAATTTAAAAGTTACATTTCAAAGCATTAAATGGAGGTTCCTGTTTATAAAATGTTGAGACTGTAATATTTACTCCTTCGGTTCACTTGAGCTGTTCCATCAATTTAATAATGATAAATACGATGGAGTAGCAACATTTTGCTGAAACACCATTATTTTAATATCCTTTCAACAATTTCAACGATGTCGTCAGCGAGAAGTAAAATATAAATGCAAAAAAGAATGTGCTGCAGACTCCCATAGGATATGATAGGCTTTCGCTCTGTCTGAGCTGGAGAACAGATTTCATCAGTATTTCTTTCTAAAAGGACCTTGACGTTCCAAATAACTATGGAAAAACTGGAAAAAACGTTCAGTGTAGAAAAATGTTGCCACCAATATGGATTAATGTAGTTTTGTTACCATCATGTACAAGGTACTGTCTCATTGCTGCAGAGAAAAGGGAAATCATTTAATAAAAATGTAATTATTTGTTTAAGGGTTTCCAATATCTGTTCCTGGCTGGAATAGAACATAAGGGACATATGTTGAGTACACTAGTTTAAACAGATACACCATTTAAAATAATATGTCAATATAGTACTGCCTCCATCAAAATGTAGTAAAGGTTATTAGTACGAGACATTACCTGTAGATAAAGTGAGCAACCGCGCATCATGAAGTCAGTCTTTGCCGGAAATCTTTATGCGATACCTTCAAATAAAGAACATGAAGTGAAATAGCAGTTCATTAAACATTTTGTCAAAGATTAGTTACTGACATTATTTGTAACCTTTAGTACAAATAACATTTCCATGCAAACCCCTATCTTTCTGGGGCCAGGCTGGGAAGGTCAGGGAAGTCATAAACCCAGTGACACTTCTTGTTGCTCCTTGTTCGGCAAATTAAAGTTTCACGGAAACCTTTTTCAAATTTACAGTGGAGGTCAAGGCAGGGGAAACAAATTAGGTTGAAGCAATGGGTCCGACTAAAGATTTATAAGAAAAGGTTAGATGTGACAGTTTTATTATACTACTGCTTTGGTACATCCAATAAATATTATCACTTATTCGGTCTATAAAAAGGGTACACAGTATGTTTTTTTTTCTTTTAAAAACATTTGAAATCAACACAAGAGAGTGCACTGCAATTGTGATCTATAGTGATGGGTGAAGAAGTCTAAGCCTGACACCCTGTTCACTGTGGTCCCTTCACTAAAGGCTATGGGGGGGGGAGACTTGGGAAGCTACTCCCTGCTACAGATCCTTGATGGAGCACAAAGCTGCTCTTGCTATCTGAGATCTCTATCGTACTCTCCTAGAGAGTCTATAACAGACATAACCTATTCTAGCTAACCTCGTTCAAAGGGTTCCCTGGTTCCCGACTCAAACACTAGAGGTGCTGGTCTCTTTAGGGCAATGGCTTTACTGGTTGAGCCCCACTGTGTCACCAGGGATGAGCAACATTTTGCTTATTACGGTCAGTTTTGAGGCAAAATTTGCTGTTTTCTCACTAAAATTTCTCCATGCGGTCAAAAAAACCCCAAAATGCTTCTTCTTTGCTCTCTAGAGAAAAGTGCATCAGTAGCATACCTTGACCTTGACCTTGAGAGGGGCTGGCGCGAACAGTCCCTACTCCCCCACCCACTTCCTGGCCTGCTTACTATCTGCTTATGCCAGGCATGTTTTCGCCAAATTTTAGGGTAGGCAGGGGGCTGGGGAGGGGAGACGATGATACAAAAGACCCCATGCTCTGGGTCCCTCTGTCACAGGGCCAGAACTAGGGGTAGGCAGAGTAGACACTTGCCTAGGGCCCAATAATGAGGGGGTGCTGGCAGGTACCTTTTTAAAAGTCATCTGCCTACCTCTAGTCCAGGCTTTCCTGCTCCTGCTGCCTCTCTCCCTGATCGCACCTCCTCTCTTGCCCCTGTCCCATGTGCTTGATGTCATAGGTGAGGTGCGCACACACATGGGCAGGCAAGGTGGCTGGCTGGGTTGCCTAGGGCACCCGGTCAGCTTAGTCCACCTCTGCTCTGTCACCTTGGCCTCCATGACTGCAGGGACTGTTGTATATGTAGTTATGACACTGAGATGCATAATTTATGGAAAATGAAAAGGATCAACCTGATTTGGAGAATGTATGGCTTGAGCAACTGGGAGAAGGGATATCTAGACATGCAGAAGAAATTGTCAACATGGGAGATATTTATCTATGAAGAGCAGTTGTAGCTTGGTGGAAAGGAGCTTCTCTAACAAGGTAGGACAATATTGCAACACCTACTGTAAAATGCCTTAACTCTAAGAAATCTGCTCCAATGTATTGTTGTTCTCCTTTATTTTAGCCCTGGTTCTGTTCAGAGGTCGTTTTTAAACCAAAAAATCCACCAAGCGTTGGGTGTAAAGGATTCATGCAGCAGCGCCACCAGTAAACCAAATTGCCTCAGAAGCTTTACAGTTCTAATGATTACTTTACTGTGTGATATGATTGAAGCCAAAAATAGGTACTAAAGTTAAGTAAAATGAATGGCTTATTAGTAAAGCTCCATTACTGTCCTTACACGTGAGTTATTACCATGCATTGCAGCCACAGAAATAATCCATTACAAGATAAAAGGTAATTGTGGTATTTATTAAGGTGTATAATTTATGTGATGCCACACTTATGCCATACTCTCTGGCCTTTATAATGCACTTGCCATCCTAGCTTCCACCTTCCTACCCATTTATTCCTTCTACATCTCTTCCATAAGCATAAACACATGGCAATTACTGAGCCCAGCTTTGCAACTGAATCCCATGACTATGTTTATCTTAATCATATTCACCCCATGCAGTATTCTACTTATAGCTTCTGAATCACTTGCCCCATTTCCCTTGGACTATTAGTCTTTGTTGAAAGGACTTCTCCATTTGAATTTATTCTTTGAAATGATACTGTATATAGATCTTTTATATAAAACTGAGGGTTATGGCTACATTTTTCTTTTCTGAAAAGGCAGTATTGTAGGCAGATAAAGCATTAAGTATAGCAGATAACTGTGTCCGATAAGGTACAAGGGCTCATTTATGAAGGGATAGGTAGTGAAGATATAACCTAGAGAAGGATACTCTGGTGAAAGGGGTAACATACTAGAAAATTCACACTTTTGCGGATTGTTCACATGAGTGAAAATTTGCCTGGTGAAAGGGCGCAACATTTCGTTAGCAGTGAGCTCTTGCGCTTATGAATTGTCCTCTGCTCCTGTTTAGGGATGGGCGAATTTGACCCGTCGCCAAAAACAGGAGTCCTGTTAGTAAATTGCTGATGTCGCTGCAGATAGTCTTTTTGACAAATTTTCACTAGCGACTTTGCCCTTGTATATTTGTTCCTTAATTTGCAGCTATATCAGTGCATCTCAGTAAAGTTGCAATGATCACAACATGCATTTGTCTGCAGAAAAATGCTTCATTATGGGTAAAAAAAGGTGATATGCGTCAAACATTGCACTTTGCACCATGTTCCATGTTCACAATGAGAATTAAGGTGCTGTATGCCTTTTATGCACTTTTCTTCACTAAGGGGCAAATTTACTTAGCTCGAGTGAAGGATTAGAATGAAAAATACTTCGAATTTCGAAGTATTTTTTTGGCTACTTCGACCATCGAATTGGCTACTTCGAATATGACTTTGACTTTGAATCGAATGATTCAAACTAAAAAACATTCGACTATTCGACCATTTAATAGTCGAAGTACTGTCTCTTTAAAAAAAACTTCGACCACCTACTTCGCCACCTAAAACCTACCGAGCACCAATGTTAGCCTATGGGGAAGGTAGGCTTTCTAGGCAATTTGGGATCGAAGGAAAATCGTTCGATCGATGGAATTGCGCTAAGTCCTTCAACTTCGGTATTCGAAGTCGAAGGATTTAACTTCGACCAACAGTAAATGTGCCCCTATATGAGCCCAATGCATACAGTATATAAAGAATTAAATATAA
This sequence comes from Xenopus petersii, assembly GCA_038501925.1. Taxonomy (NCBI): domain Eukaryota; kingdom Metazoa; phylum Chordata; class Amphibia; order Anura; family Pipidae; genus Xenopus; species Xenopus petersii. Next base: position 149,113,487 of record CM076682.1, read on the forward strand.
AGATTTTTATTTCCTATACATAAACATTTTGCATTTCAGCCGAAATACAAATATTCCCATCTAACAAAACGGTCTGCCTTCCCATGTTATAAACCATCAGTACATTTTCAGCGGAAATTGAATGTTACATTACAGGTCTATTTATTTCCCGTTACTGCAATTCATTCAATTTTTAAAACCAGTAAAGTACGTGGACTTGTCACGTTTCAGTGTTCCCCGTACTTTCTCCAACTGAACAAAGCATTCAGGACATTCAGTGTATTATAAATTTATTCCTACCAGAAACAATGTTAAAGTTAGCAGGATTGCTCTGGGAATTCAGTGACGGAAACATTACCTTCAGCCGACATAGAATCATTCTGACAGGTGCTGCAGATTGGATTTTTTCCCCCTCAAACATATAAAAACAAATCTGAATTGAATCTGAAATTTTTTTTTCACACATTTCTGCAGGTTCCAGAAAAAAAAAATCTGAAATAGGACAAGTTCATACATTTTTCATGGTGTCAAGAAAAAGATTAATCAGCAAACCATGATGTTGACGGGCAGTAGTGAAATTGACGCAAGTCCCAGAGGGCAAAACAAACACAGAAAACAAGCACGAACATATGTGCAACACTACGGGTCCACTGAAGATATATTGTGCTCGTTATTGATCCAAATATCATCCAAAAAACAAGCATAAGCTTCTGGTACATAGCGAGGCACAAATAAGTGTTTCTTTTTAAAACTGTTTACCAATATGTAAAATATTAAGAATAATAAATGACTTGAAATATCACATAAATATTTAATAGTCCGACATTCATATGTTACATTTAAATGTTATGCATATATTTTCTTCTTCATCTGCATTTCAATGCATTGTATTTCTTTGTATTTTTTTTATTCTTTCTCCACATAATTCAACAAATGTTTTTTCATTGCTTATAACAACTGTACAATATCTGGTGCAGACCTTTCAGAAAAAAATGTCCATTAACTCCAATGCATTTGGCGCAATGACAAAAAATATGAGAAAAATGCTCATTGACTCCAATGCGTTTGGAGAAATTACAAAAAATATGAGAAAATGCTCATTGACTCCAATGCATTTGACGCAAGAGAAAAAATACGAGAAAAACACCCATTGACTCAAATTAGTGATGTGCCAGTTGGCCTGAAACCCGCGGTGCAGATGAGCTTGGGTCAACCTCCGCATTAGATTGGGCTTGGATTGGGCTCTTCCTTCTGCTCTCTCCACCCGCGACTTTACACTACTGACTTCCGATGACAACAACTTCTATTTATAGGTGTGTGCCTGCCCTGCCCCTTTCTGTGACGTCAGAGATGGGCAGGTCAGTCATGGGAGAGGGATTGGGTCAAGGTCAGGGTCAGGTGTGTGTCATTTTTTTGTTGACCCACACATCACTAACTCCAAGCGTTTGTACCATCATATCAAGACTATGCAACTGATGACTTTACCTATTTTACTGAAATGTTAAAATAAAAGAGATTTGAAAAAAACTAAAGTTGCATAAAACTGTGGGGCTGGCCCCCTCGGAGAGGCTTAGAGCAGTAGCTCAATTTGAAGATCATTATGGTCAAAATTAAGAAGAATGGCCACTAGCACCTAAACACCTAAAATTCTAGGTGAATGTCAGTTAGGAGATAGGGGGGAAATATGTATAAACTGCTCTTGATATTTTTAGAAATATGACTGAATGGCTCACTGATATATTGATAGTATTGATGGGCGAATTTGGGGGTTTCGCAGAAAAATTTGCGCATTTCCTGCGAAATTCACAAAATGGCGAAAAATTCACGAAACTGCGGTCGTCTTGTTTTTGAAGCCGGTGTCCATTTTTGATGCTGTGCTCATTCACCTGCGAAAATTCACCGGCATCCATTTCTTTTGACGCCGGCGAGTTTTCGTAGAGGTTTCGTGAATTCCAGCCTGTCGAATAAATTTGCCCATCACTAATTGATAGTCTAAAGTAAAAAAATCTAAATGTAATAGGAAGAAAGGGTACTTTCAGGATTTTTTTTAATTGAAGGGTATGATGAGTTTAATTAACCAACTTCTCAGCAGATACTGACATGTAACATGGTCTTTAGCATGTTCTATGCATTAATGTGTTGCATTTGTCATTTCTTCCAACAAATTACTATCTATTCTAGGGGGTCAATTTACTAATATTTGGATTTCAATTTTTTTCACCAATTGTATTTTTTCTCGAAAAAATTGTGGGTGTAAAAACCACAAAAAACTCTAATACAAAACTGTAAAAGCTGTTGAGTTCCCATAGTCATTGGGAGCTGCACCGATCCTATTGGACTTTTTATTCAGCCATTCAGACGCTTACGGTTTTGGAATATTTTCCCCTAGTTATTGTGTGAATTTTAGAGGCTTTACGGATTTTCATATTTTCGTATCGTTCAGCTTTTTTTACATTCTTATCTTTTAATAAGTAACATGGCATTTGAGGTTTTAGAAAAAAAAATTGTATTTGTGGTATCAACCACTAAAATGAGACACCACCTCCCCGACACTGTCTTGGCCTGGACCAATCTTACCTTTCATGAGATTGTAAGCTATATTGTGCAGGACCTGTTTCACTGTACCTGTTGTATCAATCGGTATTTTTATTTAAGTCAGTAATAATGTTTGATCCATCCATCCATCTATGTACAGCACTATGGAATTCACTGACACATTCAAAAAATCACCACATTCATTTTTATACAAAATCCATAGTATACAGATGAAGCCACTTGGATTTGTGAGTTAAATGCGTCATGACTCGTGGTTAATTGAAGAAACTGTGTTATCTAAAGTTATCTTAACTCATTTAATGCATTTAACCTTTTCATTAGCATACCAAAGCACCATTGTTCACAATGGTGAATGTTTTAATTAGATGGGATGTTGTGACACAGTTTTCTGTGTTAAATGAGATAAATGGGATATCTGTGTTTAGTTATTCTGTGTCAAACAGACAAACCAAAGTGGCTGCATCTGTATTTATACAGGTTTCTATAAAAGCGTGCCTTTGTCACATACAGGTATACATTTTCTCAAGGGTGCTGGTTGATCCAGACTGACAACCAAGTTAAAAAAAATCAAAAAAATCTAATTTTATGGGTCAGACCCATATCATATAATCACACACTGACTTTCTGAAAAGGTTGTTGTCATATATCACCCTCCTTTATAGAAAGAATAGAAACGTACACAAGCTCTAACAGCCTATGTTCAGCTATCGATTTCAAGCTCTGATCTCATCTCACCTTTTCTATTTTTCCTTCCTTCAAAAAATTCACCTGCTCAGTCAGGCAGGTCAGAAGTGAAAAATCTGACTAACCAGTTTATTACGTCTGGCACAAGGCAAGTTAAGAGACTTTTCATCAACGTCTTCACTATGTGCGATACACATGGGACATTTGTAGCCTCCGCTGTGCTCAAAGTGATAGATACTGTACCTTGAGCAGGGAAAGGCGAATCGCTTTAACCGAACACGACACCAAAAAGCAATTTTGTGTCTTCTAAAACTTTTTCAAGATTTGCATTTAAGAGTTTTTTTTTGTGTGTGCTGTAATTAGATCTAAAAATACAAAATGAAGTATGTGATGGCTTTCAGCGAACTGCATCAGAAATGTTTGATTGCCTTTCTTGTTTCTAGGACTCATCTTCATTCTCTGCTCATAAATTGATCCTTTGCAACGGCTTTAGCCATAATACTCCTTATCGCTAATTAGCAGTTACTCTCCGACTCAGTAATAATAATTTCCAGTTGCAAAATGCCCTGCTCTGCTGTACAGCTTCATTTCTGTTGCTTGCATTCTGCGTGAAAATACAAGAATGAAAATACAATATTTAGAGGTCCATTTATTATAGGTCAAATTTTAGTGGTATTAGAGCCTTCTGAAACCACAATTAAAGTATTTCTTTAAAACCACTAATTTCATGAAAGTTTTTAAAAGAGCCAAATGGAAAAAGCGCTGAACAATGCACAAAAAAAAAATATGAAGATCTCTAAAACCTCTAAAAGTCTGAATGGTAAAAAGGTCCAATAGGATCAGTACAGCTTCTATTGACTTCTGTGGGACCTCAACTGCTTTTACTTGCCGAAGCTTTGTATTAGAGTTTTTCGTGGTTGTCACACTTACTAAATCTCACATTTTTACATCTCACAGGTTTTAGAAAAATTTCAGAAATGTTATCTACCTAAATTAAAATAAAATAAATTAATAACAAGCTTGGTCAGCCTGTTTCAACATCATTATTTAATGTATATTTGGAGACATGGCTTCTGAAACAAAAAGCGAGTAACGGGTAAATTGTTGTTTTGTTTAGCACTTGACAAAGCCTATAGGGTATAATTGGAGGTCATATCTCTCGAGTTCAGGTCAGCAATCATTTACCAGCAGTTGTACTGTAAACTATGACCCATATTTGTGTCAATCTTATACGAACATATACACATCAAACTCATACAGGCTCTTTTTATACTTTCTGGTAATATCTGTACAATTAACTCAATGGCCTAACGAGAGCTCACCCACAACCCCCATCACAGGCTCAAGCAGACACTTGCAATAATTTAAGAAGAAGAGCAGTGGTGTTTTTTTAATGCTATAGAGAAAGCTGACCCCTCTGTCGTAGGCCCCCTACGACTAGAGGGTCTTCTTCCTCTATAGCAGTAGTCCCCAACCTGTTCTACCCATGAGCCACTTTCAAATGTAAAAAAAAGTTGGAGAGCATCACAAGCATGAAACACACGCATGGGCTGTGATTGGCTATTTGGTAGCCCCTAGGTGGACTGGCAGTCTACAGGAGGCTCTGTTTGTCAGTACCTCTGCTTTTTATGCAACCAAAACTTGCCTCCAAGTCTGAATTAAAAAATAAGCACCTGCTTTTAAGTCACTGGAGGCAACATCCGAGGGAATTGGTGAGTAACATGTTGCTCGTCATGAGCCACTGGTTGGGGACCATTGCCCTATAGCCACTGGATCAACAATTTATAGTTGGATATTTGGAAATGCTAAGGGATTATCACATGAATGGCCTTCAATATGCTATACTGAATTTCAAATAATCCAAGAAGTAAGGCACTAAAGGGGGTATTTATCAACATTAGTATTTTTATTCCACAATTCAAATCATTTTGCACTAAAAATCATGAGTGGAAAAAAAACATCAGCATCTGAACGCTTGCAAGGTCATGTACAAGTCAATAGGGGTGTACTAGGCAAAATCTATATATTCAATTTTTGACAAGCTCAAAGTTTTTCGAAAAACATTTGCGCTAGTCGACCTTATAAAAATTATGAATAAAATAAAAGTTGGAGATATTCATATTTTTTCATGTTTTTTGTAATAAATAAGTTAAAATTCACTTTTTTAACTTGTGAGTTTATTTAAAGTAGAAAATACCTCTACAATTACAAAACTTATATAAACTGGAGTCATTCTCAGCTAGTAGATTTGGGAGAGACTTAAAACCTGATAAATAAATGTGCAGCAACGCCACCTAAAGGGTTCCTAGAGATACACCCAGCGGTGACCCACTAGGAATAAAAATACTAGCACACAGGTATAGCTACAATAATAACATTTATATAAGAAAACAATAAGAAAGATTACAGGTTTACTACTGTAGCACAGAATAACTCACTGGCTAATTCAGTCTACTTAAAGTAACAGTCCTTCAAGAACTAATTAAAGGCAGATTAAAAGTTAAGTTTAGTCTTTACTCTATGTATTAGGTGCAATCACATCTGCTCCTTCTCATATTGAGGTTATACACCTTTAGTTATGCCAATATCCTTTCCGAAGGTGGATTACTCTCTAAAGTGCTCACAAGGCCCATCTCACTGGAAAATATAGGAAGCTCCTCTCAATAGCAACTCAGTAAACTCCTGGGTGTCTTGCAGCTTGACTGGCATGACATCCATCAACCCAAGTAGTGATTTCTACTTTCCTTTCCATCAGTTCTTTATGTGAGTACAATTGGGTTTTTCTCTTCAAACATCCTTGGACCACCTTGTTTAAAAATGGCTGATGGGGGTCAGACAGCCGGGAAAGTGAAAGGCAGCTCCATATGGGGTTAAATTGAAATCAAACCCTACATAACCGTAAACTTCAACTAATAAGCAGAATGCATATGTGTTTATTTGCTTTGATTTCTTCTAGCACAGTCTCCTCAAGCTCTTGTCCTAAAAGACTAGAAAGAAAAAAGGTCCACCACCCTGTAAATCCTTAGAATAGTAGTTTGTAGACATTTTGAATGTAGCTCTCGTGAACCACCATTTGTTCATGACCTTGGCACTCTTTAATGAGGTCACAGATAATAGAAAAATTGCTGTATCATTTATCTTGCTATATTTCCAAGAATTTCAAGAATATCTAGGGCAACACTGATGTGTTTGTGGTTGAGCTCTTCCTAAATGGCCTTTATGTTGGGTTTCAAACAGAATGTATGTATGTATACCTTTATTTGTAAAGTGCTGTTAAGGAGCTGCAGTGCTTTACAGTGCATAAAAGTACAAGTATACATGGGGGAGACAAAATATATACAGAATCATAGGACAAGAGCTTAAGTGCTATGTGGTAAGAGACATAGCGAAAAGGAGGTCCCTGCCCTGTAGAGCTTACAGTCTAAGTGGATGGGAGGCTAACATACAGGTACAAATTGGAGATGAAAAAGTGCACAAGGTAAGGCATAGTCAGTAAGGACAGGACTAGGCTAAGGTGTAGTGATCCAAAAAGGTAGATTCTTAGTTTTTTCTTGAAGAGATAAAGAAAGGATTCCTTATGGAGGAATTCGGGGATGGAATTCCAGAGGTAAGGAGCAGCAAGATAGAAGGAAAGCAAATAAGAATACAAGCATCTAACATAGATTGATCTTCAATACGTTCCGACCTGTTTAGAGGCCCCCTTTGATGTTAACCACAAACTTTAAAACATGGCAAACATGAAATCTAATTGTCAACACCACTGATAATACTGTATATAAGTGGGTGCTACCATGCTGACTTACCTTTCAGTCTAGCCAAACTAAGTCTATGGCTAAGAGTCTATCTTCTTCCTATATATCACATCTGAGAAAGAGAGATAAAAAATAGAAGATTGACAGATATATAATAGATAGATAGAGTAGATGATAGACAGATAGACAGCCAGATAAATAGACAGACAGATAGATAGATATAGACAGAGAGAGAGAGAGAGAGAGAGAGAGAGAAATAGATAGAGAGATAGATAGATAGATATATATAGCGAGAGAGAGAGAGAGAGAGAGAGAGAGAGAGAGAGAGAGAGAGAGAGAGAGACAGAGATTAATTGATAAATACAGTATATAGATGGTAGACACACGGACTAATATTTTTTCTCCCATTCCTGCCTTTTTAAACAATACAATCACAAGACCAGGAATATCAAATACCCTGGGATTTATAATGTCAAGAAACCCTCTCATATGTGTGTTGAGTGCAGCACAACCTTTCATATAAAACAAACATGTATTTTAAATTTATGCTCTAACAGTGGTGAGGGATAGCAATGTGCCTTTGCTTACAAATCCACCGGTCTTTACTCTAGGTTTATTTCACTCCATGCACAAAGGAAGCTTCAAATCTCATGGCACTTCGTGTACACTACAAACACTGTAGCTACTCATAAAAAGGATTTTCTCTTCTTGTTGAGATTGTGTGGGATGTAATAAACGGCTAATTCCAGGGCTGCCACTTGCAAGGATTTCATCCCAAAACAGAATGCGAGTTTATTAGAACTGCATAATGCCCCCAAGTTTAATGGTTGGATAAAACAGACATTGTGCGACAAAGATTCCATATTTAGTGACCTTTTTAGGCATTCCTTGCTTTTATCAACACAGGTAGTAACTTTTTTTTTTTTTTAGAACCGTTAGGTTACTTTAACTGGACAGGCAGGAAACGTATCAAAAGGATTTGAGAAAACAAATAACCATATTGTGTATGTAGAATTATTTCTGTATTTAGAATTCATCCGACACAAATGAACCCTTGGGAAGTGTGTCTCACTGTTGCACTTTTAACTCTCCATGAATGTGTATGCAGAGCAATGGGCATATACTGAGAGCAGAAAGCTGAGTATTTGATGTGTCTATGAAAGGGGTGGCTCAACTTTAAGTTGAAGTTATAGAATGGCTGATTCTAAGCAACCTTTCAATTGATCTTCATTATTTATTTGTTTTATAGTTTTTAATTTTCCTTTTTCTTCTGACTCTTTCCAACTTTCAAAAGGGGGCCACTGACCCCATCTAAAAAACAAATGCTCTGTAAGGCTACAAATGTAATGTTATTGCTACTTTTTATTACTCACCTTTCTATTCAGACCCTCTCTTATCCAGTCTCTTATTCACATGAATGCCTGGTAACTAGGCAGCACTGAATCTGGCCAACCACCACCCCCAGGTCCATCGTCACAACCCCCCTACCACTACCCAGAGATTACCTTCCTAATTTTGTAACTGCAATTGGTCCCACACAGCCGCAGCCACAAACCCCCTGGGCCCCTGTCCATCCGCAACCACGCCAGTGTAAAAACATTCGCTGGTGAATATTACATGGTTCATTATCGATAAGCAAAAGTTACCATTAACACCTGATCTGGAGTTTCGTTAAATAATTTGCGAAATGTTCACAAAACTGAAGATCTAAATTATTGAAAGATTCTTTATTTAAAACCCCAGATCCCGAGCATTCTGAATAACAGATCCCGTACCTGTAAAAGTCACATATTTAAAAGCTCTTAAAATAAAGATCCACCCTTCCTTAAAAGATTGTTCAGTATAAAAATAAAAACTGTGTAAATAGATAGGCTGTGCAAAAGAAAAAATGTTTCTAATATAGTTAGTTAGCCAAAATGTAATGTATAAAGGCTGGAGTGACTGAATGTCTAACATAATAGCCAGAACACTACTTCCTGCTTTTCAGCTCTCTTGGTTTCCAGGCAGTAACCAATCAGAGACTTGAGTGGGGTTACATGGGTCATAACGGTCTGGGCTGAATGCTGAGGCTCAATTACAAACTCACTGAACAGTTGTGTCCCATGTGGCCCCCATTAAAGTCACAGACTAACTCAGCGTTAGAGAGCTGAAAAGCAGGAAGGAGTGTTCTGGCTATTATGTGAGACATCCAGTCACTCCAGCCTTTATACATTACATTTTTGCCTAACTTACTATATTAGAAACATTTTTTATTTTGTATTGTCTATCTATTTACCCATTTTTTATTTTTACACTGAACTGTTCCTTTAATGTTTTGCTTTGTCAACATGGTTTAGATATAGATACTGTATATATGCTGTTTTATATGATATAATAAAGACATCATTGTAGATAATTTTAGATAATAAAGAACACCGTCCATCCTGTTACACTCAGCTTGTTTAATGACAAAGTTCCCATCTTTATACATGACCAAATCATTGCTTTATTGTGTACCAATATGCAAATTTATTTAGTTGTAAGGCACCAATAAATGTTTTGAAGGCAAAGGTAATGAATTTCACCAGCCAGTCTTTATATATTATTTTCTGTGATTCTGACTGTGAGACATTTGCTGCTTTTAGCAGAAGTTAAAGACTGGCAGCCAATAAACCAGGGACTCGTCACGTTATGCAATCACCATAAACAATTGTAGATGTTTTAAATGCTGTTCTGTATCTTCAATATGAAGGTGTTTGTTTCCCATAGTTCCAGCTCTGGTGCAGTACCAAAAGAGTGAATAATTTCCCATTCATCCCTTGCAGATACCTGTGTGGAAATCAGGGTATCAAGGAATACATTTACAAAAGAAACAAAAGACAAAAGTTTGTAAAGGTATAGGATCTGTTATCCAGAAACCCAAATTACCAACATTACATTTACAAAACAATAAAAGACAAAAGTTTGTAAAGGTATAGGATCTGTTATCCAGAAACCCAAATTACCAACATTACATTTACAAAACAATAAAAGACAAAAGTTTCTACAGATATAGGATTTGTTATCCGGAAACCCAGATTAACAAAATAACATTTACAAAACAATAAAAGACAAAAGTTTGCACAGGTATAGGATCTGTTATCTGAAAACCCAAATTACCAAAATTATGAGAAGGCCGTCTCCCGTAGATTCTATTTTGACCAAATAATTCTAGTTTCTAAAAATGATTTCCCTTTTTCTCTGTAATAATAAAACAGTAGCTTGTACTTGATCCCAATTAAAATATAATTAATCCTTGTTGAAGGCAAAACCATGTTACTGAGTTTATTTTATGTTTAAAATGATTGGATATGGAGATCCAAATGACGAAAAGATTCCTTATCCGGAAAACCACAGGTCCCGAGCATTCTGGATAATAGATCCCATACCTGTATGAGGGTTTGTATGAGACTTACAGTATTAATGTGCTACAAAGAGTTATTATTATTTTTTAGAAAGAGCTTATTAGAAGTGTTTCTTTTTGGTGTAACATAGTAAGTTAGGTTGAAAAAAGACACATGTCCATCAAGTTCAACCTTTTAATTATATGTTAAGTAATATGTATTACCTGCCTAACTACTAGTTGATCCAAAGGAAGGCAAAACAATCCATCTAAAGTCTCTCTAATTCACCTCAAAGGGGGAATAAATCCTTCCTGATTCCAAGATGGCAATCGGAGCAGTCCCTGGACCATACCTCTTTACTTGTGGGTTCAGAACCAAGAATGATTTACCAAAAAATTGTTAGAATCTGGATATTTATGCTGTCTGGAAAGGTTTCCTTTTCACTTCCCAGTTTGTAATGGATACTGAATTTTATCTCCTACTATGGCTTAATGTATTTATTTTTCCAAAATAAATATCTAAATGCGACTTGGAGACAAAATAACTACTTGCCTTCACAATGCATTGCTGGAAGGGTCGACAAGCATGATTTTCAGTGCATAATACAGAAGCTGATGAATTCCTTTTTTTTTTTAAGTTTCCCCCCTTAGGCAGGATCCATCTAAATAAAGTAGTTTCCATTCCCCTGCAGCTCAGCTCTCCCTTTCTTCCTATCATGTCCTGAGCCCAAATGGGAGCTGAATTTGCAGGCTGACGGGTGGTGGTGGTGGGGGGAATACACAGCACAGAGGGTGCTGATGTCAGAGTCAAGAGACAGTTCTGATTGGATCTAATTAGACTTTGCTATAGCAAATAGACAGGCTCCCCGCATGATTGGCTTTAAAGTGGCTTGTGCCAAACGACTCGAGAGGTGCAAAAAGTCCAGGCAGAGCATTTGCAGCCCGGCTAAGGGAGAGAAGCAGTGAGAGCTGCTCCGGCAGCAGCGTGTACCTCCCCACACTTCTCACTATAGGCAGATTTCCCAAGCATGCCAAAGAAGATAAAAGGCACTTAACCCATCTAATAGAAAGTGACTGTGTGTGTAGCAGCAGCAGCAGCACCCAATCCTGCAGGATAAATTAGCAGCTACTGAGTGTGCAGCAGCAGGCAAAGAGAGAAGCACATTAACACAGACACTTGGGTCGGTCAATATTCTCCACGCTCTGGGCTCTTGTCTGTTCAACTGCGCAAATGGCATCAGTTCTGGCGAGCAGCAGGAATTCTGGGTGTCCAAGTAGTCAACTCAAATTCAAGTCCAAAAGAAGAAGGAGGAGATCGAAGAGAAAAGGTAAGAGTCCTTTTTTTTTTATTTGTTTTTTTTTTTTTTCTCAATGAAATCACTGCTCTTTGTTGGCACTTTGCAGGGCGATGGGTAGAGTTGTCTGTGCCAGGCATGGGATGCGCTGCGTGCAGGAGTGATGAGAAAGGCTCATTGTGCTTACATCTGTCTCCTTTTGCTCTTAATGAGGATCGTTGTATTATAATGGCACTGCTTAGTATGTCTGGAGCTTCCTTTCATCCTGACAGAGAGACATTAGCATATGATCCCTGCCAGTCTCTAATAACAGAAGAAGGAGAACAGCCGTACCCCCACTGCTTATATTATGCAGCCTGTATATACAAGTCACTGTAGCACAGGGGGGCTTCTAGCACAGGGTTAACACAATATCTAGGCTACTTCTAAACACATCAGAAGACTGGGCAGTGGAGAGTTTGCTCCTGCCCATGGACCCCCCCCTTGATGTGGCAATGAAGCGCCTATCATTTTGCAAGTGTGATTTATATGACCCCAAGAAGCAATTGGTAAACACAAGGTCAGAATTAGGATGAATATAATATATCAGATACTGATTATATAGTAAATATTGCATACTGTTAAAGAGTTTTGGAGGAGGGTTTGGGGGTGTTAAACTACAACTCCCATCATCCTCCAGCATCCAAAAACATGGCAGTTGTAGGATAATATCTAGCTAACTCCAGTTTAGGGTTGTCACCTCTTTAAACCCCTGAGCCATCTCTACAACGTTCACGATATTTCAGGGAATGATGCATGGCGGTGCAGTCTGCAGCATGTATCGAAATGAGTTGCTAATTAGCCATGTGCTATGCAAATTATATCTACCCCTCGTGTTTAAAGGGTTGAGGGGGCAACTCTGTGTTTTAGAGTTGGGAAAAGTTTCTGCGCTTCTCTCTAACTTCCAGTTCTAGAGGAATTCCATCTACTTTGCTGTCATTGGTCCTTTATTGAGGCTTCCGTTTCTTGAATTTGTTTGCTTCATTGCTTTCACTTTGGCAGTGAAGGGGTTAAACACAGGGCTGCCTTGTTAAAGAGGAAACATTACAGATGTGTGAATTTGCTAAATGCTTTGATTTTGTCTGACCTGGGTATGAGTATGAGTATGAGTGACTGCTGCAACCCAATATAAGGAATAGGTTATCAGTAAAGAGGCCTCTAAATGAAGTTACAGTGAAGGGTTTGATGTCTCCTCTTGTCTATTTGTTTAGTGCCCCGAGTGACCTTGTTAATGAAGCCCGCCATGACTACAGTCCCCTCGTTATTACCCCCCGCTCTGAGCTGATCTGATTGAAATGGTTAATAATTTAGTTATTCAAGCATGATTTGATTGTTCTGTACACCAATTAGCCGTACTGTTTGTTACCAAGCCAACAATAGCCAGGCAGCGAAAAACCAGGTATACTCAATTGCATTGAGGGACTGAGAGAGAGAAATTTGAATTTGAAGAGGGGAAAAACACCCATAAAACACAATATTTTGATCATAAATAACCTAAATGGAACCAACAACAAAATATATCTATATTATTAAAATTTATCTTACAGAATACACAAATCACTACTGTTACATCATGAGTGGGTGCCCTATCCATGTTTGTCTCAAGGTTACCTCTACTTTCCAATGTCTTGGTGAAAAAGTGAAAGGAGGCCAAATCTACATTTTAGAGATTTTCATAGTATATAAGCGAGTGGTAGCTTGTAGTTACCTCCTTTGTTTTCATCTGTACACTTCTTAATATACAAGCTTTGGCCCATAGAAAGCAATGGTATCTATTTATAGTGCCTTCAGTGGAGTGTAATATATTAAAAACATTAAAAAAAAATTAATTTCATCCTAATTATGATTGCCTTGTGGTTTGAATGTTATTCTGCACACGGAATTGTTAATGAGCAGCATACTTTTCCTACTCAGGGACAAATAAATTATGGACAGCAATTATTTTATGGTAGCTATTAATATACTTCATGAGCTATAATTGAAAGCCCCAGTGCAAAAATGCAGCCGGGATAATAAATGAGCAGGTTAGTTGGATAGCAAAAGTTTGCAGCCTTAAAACTATGAAGTGTATCCTGGGTGGATTTTGTGCTGAGTACAGTTTAAATACAGTTTATAAAAATATAACTATTATGGCTTTTATAGTGTAGAATCTATTTTTAAAAAACATAAAATACAATATTAAAAAACAGTAGGAATATTAACTAGTCTGCAAGTATGTGTAATAGTTACACAGGCCTGCATTTAGATATATCTAAGATACAAATTGGAATCAGTAGTATTTCAATTCAGTCCAGAGTTCACAAAATTATTTTTTTTACAGCCCAATATATATAGCAACAGATTTGTAAAATATCTAGAGCTAATGTCATGCTAATTTCCCATAGCCGGTGCATGTTTAATAAACTTGCCTATTGTTCCTTGCCTACGAGATCCTTAGTTAGGGGCGCTCAGGTCACATTCTGATGATGAATAGCGATAGGATCATTGTTCTGTAATCAAGTGAGGGGGGAAATGCACATAAATAATATGTTTGCAGGCGAGTGTGCATAACCCCATGCATGCTTAATAATCCCACCTTACAGTAATTGCACATTATTAACGGTCATAATTGCAGGGTATTTATAATCCGACGTGTCAATCTTCCGACCAGGTGCCGGAATGTTACTGTCCTTACCAGTGATTCCATATACCTGCGAGTTTTCTTTCCTTTGAAGAAAATAATCATGGTGTAGAAATATGTGTCACACCCTGAATAATAAAATGATACCCTGTAATGAAAAAGGAGGCATCATCAGCCCAAATCAAAAATAATTACAAACACAATATCGTAACAATTCCAATTTCCTCGTATTATTCAGTAGAATGTTACTCCTGACAATGTAAAATTGACTAAGTTAATGGAATTTAAGCGTAAATATTACTGGTATTTAAAGGTTCCCTGATCAGTGGTTGTAGTGATACCACAATGCAAAGGAACTCCTAAAAGTAATGCCAGAATGTATTGTATAAAATCAGAAAGAAAACATTAATAAAATTACATGGGTGGGAATCTTTGCTCCCTTTTTAAATTTGAAATAAATGTTATTAGGTTTCATCAACTTATCATGCATATCATATAATACATGGGTGCACATTCATTTAAACATACTGAAGAGTATGATGCTATATACTTTTATATATATATATATATATATATATATCTAAATATATATATATATATATATATATATATATTTAGATAGATAGATAGATAGATAGATAGATAGATAGATAGATAGATAGATAGATAGATGATAGATAGATGATATATAGCTAGATATACTAAAAATCTATTTATTACATTTAAAAATTCAAAAATTTTGAAGATTTGCATTTTCAATTTTTACACCTTGCTGAGCTCAAGCAGCCCATACTAAATAACACCCTTCACAGAACATTGCTTTGATTCTGCACAATTTTGTCAAAATTAAAAATGCATAAAAAAGTGTAATACTACTGTATGAAGAAGAGAGTACGCATTCTCATAGCTTGGTGGTGGCCTTCTAATCTGGTTATTGCCATGTGCTTTCCTGACTTGCTATCAGCTTGTCAAACTGGAAGAAATAAATAAATAACTGTACGATACGTAATTGATTGACAATGAACTGGTCAGTCTTCCACGGGTTCGGCATGCTAATTACCCGGCTCATTATTTTGCTGAATAAAGAGCTGATTCCATCTTGAACTTATCTTTTTTCCTACGTGCTTTTGTGCAAATATATTTTACAAAACAATAAAATCGTAGCTGAAAGTCAACTGTTGAATTAATACCAGCCTATGGAAAAAAGACAACATATTGGTAATTATTTAATGTACAGAATTTCTGACCCTGAATCTCATTAGTAGGCGATTGGTCTCCTTCATATAGAAATAGTTCAACCCTACGATGTGATACAAATGCTTTGGAATCAAGGTGGCCTGAGAGCTGCAGTTGTCTCCTATTTAAAAAAAATGTAATTTGAGCATTACGACAGAGCGGTTATACTGAATTTTCTAACAATTTATATGAGCGATAATGTTAATTAATGTGCTGTTAATGTGCTGAATAAACATAGCTGAGTGATGCCTGTGTTTTTTTTTTTCTTTTTTGGCGTGTGCCCATAAAAAAAGGGTTATTCTAGAATCAGTTTCAAGTTTTTGTTTATTTTAGATCTCATTTATTATTGCTGACCAAATCTAGATCTGTACCCTGAGGCTTAGGAAACAAAGGGGTGATTTTTGGAGCATTCTCTCTCTCTCTCTCTCTCTCTCTCTCTCTCTCTCTCTCTCTCCTCTTTTTCCCTCCATATTGAAATAATCTACTACCACCTTTTTCTGACAAAGAGGGGCTGGAGAAGGGGAATTTTGGGGAAACTACCTATGAAATAGATTTAGAAATTAACTTCTATTTTAAGAAAACATGTAACCTTATACATAGAGGGATCTGATTGCCACTCTGTTTTATTCGAAAGCCCATTAGAAGATCCATAGGAAATACATTCCCAAGGCTGTTTTTTTTTTCAATGCACACAATCATATGCTCCTGGTTTGATGAAAGGAATAATGATTGGGCTTCATCACAGGGATCTGTATCAGTCAATCCACATCACCCTCAAGTCTGAGCCTAGATGATATATGGTTTGTCACTGTTCTTGCAGAAAGGAAACCAAATCACTGTGCTGGGGTAGTTGTTACAAATAATTCTACTACACAAAGTTGTCATTATGCTAAAGATAATACTTTTTGTTATAAAAAAAGTAAGATTGGTGTATATCCCTAAGCATTTTCTTCCATTACATTTTATATGGATGGTCTAAAATGTTTGCTTTTTTATATGATGGATAGCATTCATACATTGTGAACTACAAATCCCATCATGCTTAGCTTGCTGCCAGTGAGACATTTTAAACTGTACATTGCTAGAAAAACCTTCTGCTTGATAGTTAGTTAAGATAGAAATTTGAAAAAAAGAAAAATGTTCTCCTTGATCAAAAACCTCTTTGGCAAACAGTATATTTTATATTTCTCTAGATTTTTGGTAAATGATTTGATTTTTACCTTATTACCAAATCATTTACATCCCAGCTCTTAAAAATAAAACATGATATAAGAGAAAAAATAGCAACTTTTTGAAATGACACCAGTGTTCCTTGTCCTTTTTTTTTGAGGAACATAAAAAAAGAAACAATATTAAATGCAATACGAAAATCCTTTAGCGCCTGTGATGTCATAAATATTAATAATGCAATTTTGTATGTTGCTAACTGTTGGTAGAGTGAGAACGAGTAGATTAGGAGGAAACAGAAAGGAAGATTATTTTAGTAGGAAATCCAATAATATTGAAACAGATTAAGCTAAGGCTGTAGATAAAAAGAACAGTCTGGTTTTTCCATCTTCCAGCTCTGCCAAAGCAATAAATGAGCTTGTTTCATCGCGACTGGGTTTTTTTTCAGACACAACTGCTTCCTATGACAGGTTTGTGTCAAGTCTCAAGATGTGCTCTTCTTATCTTGTCTGCTGACAGCTCAAGAGGCAGGGCTGGATTTGGTGATAAAATTAAATCGATTAATCCTTTATCCACCATCCGATTTCTAGTGATCCGTGTAATGACAGCAATTTAAGATTGCATCAAGGGCATTAGCTATGATGGCTGAACTTAAATTTAGAATTAAAATGCGTGATTCATGAATACAGATCTAACTAGCATGCTCATTTCCCTGTGATGTAGAGAACATTTCCCTTCTTGTTTCCTTGTAGAAAAGATTTAATTTTGGCCCATTCTGATTTTAATTTCCAAGCCTTTGCTGGTCATATAAGGTAGACGATCTGTGTTAGGTTCCATTTGTTTTCAATACCGTCAATGCAGAATAGATAATGGGTAGCAAGTGCAACAGCAGAAAATGAATTCCATAAGGATTCTTTGCTGGAAAACATGTTTGTTTATACATACTAGGGATGTAGCGAACTGTTCTGCTGCGAACTAGTTCGCGCGAACTTCGACCGTTCACGTCCGCCGAATGTTCGCGAACGTTTGGGAACGTTCGCATTTTGAGTTCGCATTCGATTCGAATACAAATCGTTCGACCATTCGACCATTCGAATTCCTTCGACCGCTAAAAATCGAACGATTTCCATTCGTTCGAACGATTGTAAGCATTCGATCGAATGAAAAGCATTCGTTCGAATGGCTTCGATCGTTCGATTCGAATGAAAATCCTTCGATCGAATGATTAAAATCCTTTTTTAGCAGGTGTTCGAAGTTCGCGAACGTTCGCATTTTTTGCCGGTGTTCGCGAACACCAAATCGGCAGTTCGCTACATCCCTAGTACATACATGATCTTCCTACATAACCTAGGGTCTACTGCAATGTAGCTTGCAAATTATAATGTTTGATAATATCATTTTTCCCCAAACTTGAAATTTCGTTTTCTAATTTTCTTTTAAAAATGACCTGTTCCGCCCAATTGTAAGTGATATCAAAATGTTCTGCTTCAACTTGCTGCAGAGTCTTGATGGGATCCAACAGAAACTAACACACAAGGGAAATTCTTCCACTGAAACATAAAAGTCAACACAGACTTAGACTAGCCTGGTATCTCTATGACCTATTGCTGGTGTTTTTTTATTGTGTTTATATAAATTTGCTATGAAGCACAAGTGTTTAGTGGTCGCCTTAGCTGTAACACTGGAAAATGGAAAGATTATTAGGGTATCACTGATTTATGATAACTTTACACTTTTTACAAAAGGGATCCATGTTCCTTTCTCCTAAAATATTAGCGGGTTGAATATAGAAGACTACTGAATGATGACATTTATGGTGCTACTTTACAGCATTTTACAATGGGGGTTATTTACTAAACTCCAAATGCAAAAATCCTGAAAAATTTATAATTTTTTTTATAAATTCAGACTTTTAAAAAATCACAAATGTCTCAGAATTTATTAAAGCCCGAGGATGGAAAAGTCAGAATCAGAAAATTTGGCATCTCAAACCTGTCGAGGTTGCATATAAGTCAATGGGAGAAGTCAAAATGATTTTTTGATGTGCGCTGGTTTTGGGCAATACCCCAAAGTTTTTGGGGAAAAGGCATAAGAAATCAGAGTTTTCGAGTGAAAATTAGAAAAATCTTGAAAATCAGATTTTTTTCCCGCAAAGCTAATTTTCGTGAAAATAAGTAATAATGAATAAGCTTAAGAAATCCAAGCAGATTTGATTGGAGTTTGTAGCAGAAAATGTTTAGATAAAATCAGACTTTGATAAATAACCCCCTATGTGTCTGCTCCGTTGTAAGAGGGCTTGTCCAGAGAAGCAAAAGTATTGAAGTGGTTACACCGCACACCTGGAACTTTACTCACTTTTTCTGCTTTAGTGGTGCTGGTTATCCTTCGGCCTGACGAGGCCTTCCAATAGCAGCAATTTCAATTATGGATCCGCACACACCAATTTTCTGCAGTTTTCTTTTATTTTTATTCACCACCAGTATCAACATTTCGGGGGGTACAACCTCCCTTCGTCAGGATATATAGGTATCCTGACGAAGGGAGGTTGTACCCCCCGAAACGTTGATACTGGTGGTGAATAAAAATAAAAGAAAACTACAGAGAAGAAAAAGAACTAGTTTGGTTACTTGTTGTGATTGTTGTAGGGCTCTTCTGTATATGTAGTGGTTTGTTTTTGGAGTTCCCAAAATAAAAACTAATTTAACAAAAATCTCACCGCAGACCATTATAAAATCATTGTGTACGGTTACTTTAATGATGTTTTTAGTTCAATTTCCTTATTTAACAAATTCTGGATTGGACAAGGTACTAAAATGTGTCCAAAATAGCGGTCCACATTTAAATGAGCCTTATGCTATATGGAAATGATCCAGCGCAGCTACAGAGCACCCACTCATTAACTTTTTGAAGGAACCCAAGTCTCAAACAGGACATACTAAAAGTCTGTATTTATTTGGTGAAACAATGTGTGGAAGCAAATGCGGTGAAGGCTTTGCTTATATTAGGCTGGACCCAAGTATTCATGGCAGAGGTCAAAAGGTTCCAATTTGCCTAATGTGCACTGGTCATCTCCATTCAACAAACACAATACAATCCCTAACACACAGTGACATGATGCACTAGGCAATGACAGTAATGTCAACAGGGTGTGAAAGAAAGGGCATTCATTTAGTGCACCAGAAATCCTTTGCCCTGGGCTTTTCAGCTGGTGTTTAACTATATGTTCCTACATCCTTAGTCAGCTACTGACCACCGAAAGACATGATTTTGTAAAATCTATATTTGTTATCATTCTGTCATTATTTCAGTAACAGAGGAAAACTAATATAGAAGGATGTAAGATGCAGATGAATTCTCCACTTTTTTATATTACTAAATCCCTTTAAACACAGAACTTCTTTACTTAATTAGCAATCATTAGATCTATTGGCCTAAGTACAGGACACTCCAATAGGTCTCTCTGAAATCATTTCTAGAAGTTCTTTTCCATATAGTATGTTTGGTTCATGAATCAATTGTGAAAAACAAGACATGTTCAGCTTAAGTACAAATCACCTGGTTATATTCAGGTTTTCAGAGGTCATTGTATCTTATATTGACAAGAAAAAATTTGTTTTCTTATACTTTATTTGTCAGAAATTCACAAAATAATAGGTGCTGAGTTATGTACAGGGCATTGTTACCATAGAGTATCCTATTTAAATATTTAGTCACGTCTCTACACAGAGAAACAGTTGTTGTTAGGGATGCACCGAATCCAGGATTCTGTTCGGGATTCGGCCAGGATTCGGCCTTTTTCAGCAGGATTCGGCCGAATCCTTCTGCCCGGCTGAACCGAATCCGAATTCTAATTTGCATATGCAAATTAGGGTCGGGGAAGGAAATTGCGTGACTTTTTGTAACAAAACCAGGAAGTAAAAAATGTTGTTCCCTTCCCACCCCTAATTTGCATATGCTAATTAGGATTCGGATTCGGTTCGGTATTCGGCCGAATCTTTCGCGAAGGATTCGGGGGTTCGGCCGAATCCAAAATAGTGGATTCGGTGCATCCCTAGTTGTTGTGTCTTTATATTTATTTTTATTTAATGATTGAGTTTGCAAGCTCAGCAATTAGACAAATTAGGGGCATATTTAATAGCATTTGAACTTGAATTTTTCACAAATCAAATTTTTTCTCTAAAACCCTAAAAATTCAATTTACAAATTATATAAAACCTTAAATAACTCGAATACAAAACTTTGGCAAGTAAAAGCAGTTGCGGTTCTATAAAAGTCAGTGGGAGATGTGCTGCTGATCCTATTGGATCTTTTTTAGCCATTCAGAGTTTTAGGACTTATTTTTTGCTAGTAATTGTCCAAAAAACTAGAATTTTTAAAAGGTTTTCAGCTTTGTCTTTGTTGCCATTTTTTGTATTCTGATTTTTTAATACATTACAAGACATTTGTGATTTTAGAGAAATAGAATTTAATTGTAGTTTTTAAAATCGAAAAGCATTAAAATGAGAATGTTGATAAATGGACCTCTAAATGTTCTAGACCAAAATTGCTAATTTGTTCAATTAGTTCAGTCTTCTCATTGCATGGCTTTCATACTTGGTCAGGTTCCATTAAACTCACAATAATGTTACATATTTATAAAAATATTTTCATAAATACTCACAGCACCAATTAAGTATGTTACCCAAAAAACCATCCTAACTGGCCTTCAAGAGCCCCAATATACTGTATGCTCTAGACAACATACTGTATGTCCTAGATGTTAAACATTGATGGATCATGCTATATTACTACTACTCTGTTCAGGGTTGAAACCAGTAACAGCAAGAAGAAATGAATGTACAACAGTACTCAAAATTATGAGCTCTTAAAGAAGATCTAAACTCCAACAGCCACAAAAGCTGAGATGAGGGGGGGGGCGAAGGTAGATAGTCAATGGTGGGGGTTTCGTTTTCCTTTAAGACAGTTGACTTTTCAGTTATATGTTCTTTTTATATATGAGGCTGATACATTTTAATCATGTGGCTAAAATATTCATTTCTCAGCATCCCACCTAAGTGATGTCACAAAGTACCTACTCTCACCCATATTTCCAGGTCTGATGGGACTGGCCCACTGGGATACCAGGAAAACTCCCAGGTGTCAGTGGGCTTCTTGCTTCTAAGCATTTGGCCTATTTCATGGCCATTCTCAATTTCTTTATAGGAACAAAAAGTCTTAATACTGGAATAATAGAGTATAGTATGCAGAGAAAAGGGACTAGGAGAATAAAGAGGTTGAGTGAGGAGAGGAAGTGTAGTAGTTTGGAAAGTGGGCCCTCAGCCTAAGATCTGGTGGTCCCCTGGCATCCCAGTTTGACGCTGGACATAAGGGCTAATTTACAAAACTGTAGGCAGCATGCACTTTGCCTCTTGCTCCGCTGGCATTCTTCAAAGCCCTGTTCTAAAAACAGTATCTCCTGCAAGTTGTAGGGTGGCGAGTGGCATGTGGGTGCTCTGGAAATAGCTCTTTGCTTGAGTATTATTCAAGGGCTGCAAAAAACACTCTGAAAATTGCACCAGGACAAATATAAATTAGCTTCATAGTAATTCCTGGACGTTGCCAAAGGAATAAACTCCCATAGACTTTAATTCATTTGTAGCGAGAAAAATTGTTGGGGGCATAAAAATGTTGACGCCTATTGATTTCAATACATTTTCATGAATTTTTTCTCTGTTTTGTGAATTTTACGGCAAAGCGAAACAGGACAGATTCACTCATCACTATTAATAAATTAATTAAAAATATAGTGTAATATTTCTTTCTCTATTGGGGTCAATGACCACCAATTGAAAGCTGGAAAAAGTCTGAAGAGGAAGGCAAATAATTAAAATACTAAAGACTATGAAGACCAATTGGAAACTTAGGTCATTTTATAAAATACTAAAAGTTAACCTGACTGTGAACCACCCCTTTAATGTGTATTGTGTATAATACGTTTTGTTTCATAAACATGGAAAAATATTGGATGGGGTTGGAAAGTAGCGTAGCAGTATGTTATGTTACAACTGGCCACTAGAGGTCTCACTGTTTTGACTTGTGCAGGAAAAGACTTGTTGATAGTTACAGACTGTGTGTGCAGCAGCTAATGGTTTCTCTTGGGACCAGCTAATAAAGTCTGTGCTACTGAGCGTCTAACGCCTTGATGTAAGTCGCCCTTTATAACAAGTAGGGCAGTATAATGGTCACACTATCCCTTTAAAACCAACGATGCGAGAATAGAATTAACAAAGTTAGTTGGCATTCGAATTAATACATTTTTTCTTTTACCAGTTTATGCTAAATGTTCATGATCAGTTCTTTAAACACAGTTCTAGTGTATGGGTTTTATAGCCGTGGAGATGCAGAAATGAACGTTTAATTGCGAGCAGTAAAATTGTTTGAACTAACATTTAGTGAAATGAGACACATTGGCAATCACAAAATACTATCAATCTAAGGAAGCGACAGTGGGGAAAGCTCTCATGCGACAGCCCCGGATTGCATAGGAAAGCATTTGTCAGAGGCTTCATATGAAGCTACATTTTTTAACAAAAAAATCAACCGCTAATGAAGCACTCAAGATTGTCTGAAAGGCCCCATTCAAGCCAGTGGGGTGTTTTTAGACAATTATGATGGTGCAATCAGCCGCTTCATCCTATTCTTAATCATCCCCCCTCTGCAAGAAGTACATCCATTAGACTACAATAGTGCAGATGAGGGTGTGTTAGCAAAAGAAATTCTAATGGTCGGCAGTGTGATTTTCTCTTTGACTGTACAGTTATCTGCGCAATCAGTTGAATTAATGCCACAGTTAAGTGTAAGATTTTTCATGGCTCTTATTATTACTGGTAGGTATTGGGTCTCTTATCTGGAAACCCTATATCCAGAATGTTCTGAATTACAGGAAGGCTGTCTCCAATAGACTTCATTTTATTTTTACATTTTATAGTACCTAGCACCTGTACTTGATTCCAACTAGGAGATCATAAATCCATATTGGTGTTGTACCAGTCCAATTGGGTTTATTTAAAGTTTAAATGAGTTTTAGCAGACTTAAAGTAAATGTAAAGGTGGTTTACATTTCCGTTAACTTTTAGATGTTATAGAATGGTCCATTCTTAGCAACTTTTCAATTGGTCTTCTTTATTTATTTTGTATTGTTTTTAATTATTTTGCCTTTTTTCAGGTTCTTTCCTGATTTCAATTCCAAATCTTCAATCTAAAAGAACAAATTCACTGTAATGCTACAAATGTGTTTTTACTGATCTCATCTTACTTATCTTTCTATTCAAACCCTCTCCTAGTCATATTGCAGTCTCTTATTCAAAACTGGAGAGCTGCTGAATAAAAAGCTAAATAACTAGGTATTGATTTGAATAAGAGACTGGAATATGAATAGGAGAGGCCTGAATAGAAAGACAATTAATAAAAAGTAGAAATAACAAAAAATATGTAGGCTTACAGAACATTTGTTTTTAGATGGGGTCAGTGACCCTCATTTGAAAGCTGAAAAGCGTCAGAAGAAGAGGGTGAATAATTTAAAAACTATAAAAAAAGTAATTTTATAACTTATCTTTAAGTTAACTTAAAGATGAACTACCCATTCAACATATGAATATGCAAATTCAGTTTTCCAGAAACCCCCGAATGTCAAGTCTTCTGGATAATAGATCCCATACCTGGAATCTCAACTCCCCAATATTCCTCCCTTTCTCTCTCCCTTCTCTCAGTGTTTACTACCTCTCTGTACCATATTTCTGCTCAGGAAAGTGCTTCTCCTCCAATGACAAAGATCCAATAAATGATCTTATTCATATAAACCCAATAGGCTGGTTTTGCTTCCAATAAGGATTAATTATATCTTCGTTTGGATCAAGTAAAGGTACTGTTTTATTATTACAGAGAAATAAAGGAACCATTTTTAAAAAATTTAATTATTTGGATGAAATGGAGTCTATGGAAAACAGCCGTCCAGTAAATTGGAATTCTCTGGATAACGGGTTTCTGAAAAATGGATCCCATACCTGTACATAGATTATTGTAAATAGCTAACATGTTTAGTATTCATTTGAATAACCTCTAAATTGAGGGATGTCTCAACAGCTGTTTTGATGTTGATATCTCCAAGCTTAACTTCATCCCCAGCCTCAGCTCTAGGTCTATTACAGTTTCCACATGATCATAATATATAATCTAGGACACACTGCTCCTGAATTCAAGATTATTCGTGATCACCCATTCCAGTAGGTATATCTTTGGCTCCTTGTTGTATCACCTCTGCAATGTCACTCTTCTGATATTATGCTCCAATGTGTATGGCCATCGATTAGCAGAATGTTTTGAAAAGTACAAGGAAAACCTTTAAGCTCATATTTAATATTCTAAATGTGATGGTTTAAATAGTCATTTAGGTGGTTCCTCGAACAGCAACGGCAACCAGCATTATTTTGTTTAGCCATATATATTTACTGTGTACCCTATCTGAAATCACTAGAGTTCATTAACTCCTTCTGAGCAGATCAAATGCAAAAGTCATTTGGAAGAGTGTTTAAATATTAAATATAACAGCGTTTGCACAATATCATTCTCAAGCCAGTTAATGTTCATTTTCATTGTAAAATCCCTGCAGATAATTCTGATATTTTACTTATCAGCCGGTGCCTGTCGCATTACCGGTGAGAACTAGACTTCCAAGTTAAGCCTATAATAATAACTCTTAATCAGAAAATGGAAATCTTGTAAGTCACGGACCAACCTTCAATCTTCAGAATTTAACAGGAGGAAGGGATGTGTAAAAGGTAGATACAGGAAGCAAGTTAACTCCTTCAGAGCCACAAGTGTAAAACAAAGTTAATGTATCTATTTTAAGACAAAAGAAGAAGCCATCTACAATGTTAGATTTTCCATGTGGCAAGGTGAATACACACCCTGTCTGAATTTAAAACGGTTATAAAAATGCATGGAATCTGATTACAATAAGTGAGTTTTTCTTGAATACATATGACCTCAAATAATATGGCAAGACCAAAGTGTTGACAATGAAAATAGTGTTTGTTAAATCGTATGTAACATGGGGACTTATCAAAATTTAGATTTGTGAATTTTTCTTATTGTGTGATTTTTAAAAACTTGAATAAACTCAAATGCTTACCAGACTCAAAATTTTGCTTGTTTGTGAAGAATCTCAATAGAATGCTAAGGTGAAAAAAAAAAACTTGTATCCATTAAATTCATATTCTAATTTAATTTTCAATGGGTTCACCAACTCTCTAAAAAATTTGATAAAACAAAAACTTCAAATTGACTCTTGTGTAAATTTGCCAGTTTTTAGAAGACACATTTTTACATTCACGTTTTCAGACTTTATAAATCTCTTAAATTCACGTTTTGATATAATTTGAATTCATGATTTTCAAATTGTGCTAAAAATTTGAATTTGCGTGTTGATAAATCAGCCCCAAGGTGTGTAAATAAAAGCACTAATTTGCTTGGTTTCAGCACACATTGTTACATATGAAGTAAACAGTGGTGAATGTCAGAACAGGAAGTGGGAACGAAGAATCTGGACTGCCTGGTTGTTTGGTGGTGGAACCCATTGTGGTTAATAACTAGCTATAGTATTTGGTTGTTGTCTATCCATTTAGAGAAGAGGACATGACAGACAGAGTAGCCATAACTCATCAATGCTTTGAAAAAACCTTTAAAAGTGTATTCTGTAGCCAACATATTCTATATTAAAAATGTCAGAAAATTAGCCTCTGCAAATAAATTTCCATTGGAAAAAGGGGATTGGTGCACGTTGCCCAGCACTGTTGGTTATTGCCTAAAAACTTGCACCAACTGCCACTTTCAATGCATGTCAATGACTAACAAACTGTAGCCATTCGCCAACCTTCAAACAGCAGCTTCAGGTAGCAGAAATGAAAATGTTGCTGTGTTACATGATCTTTAATGGTTTGAGACGGGTGTCTTCACTTCATTTTAATTGTTGTTGTTTTTACCTATACAGCCAACCTGTGTTAGACAGATGTTCCAATAATATTACGGAGTATAAATAAATCTAACTTCAGGCTACAAAGGGTCTGGAACAACTGTCCCCTTTCTCCCACCATGCCCTATAATTATTGTTATTAATTTCATGGAACATTAAATGCCGCCCATTCTCAGTGATGATGCCAGCTGTCTTGTGCAGAGCAACATCAAAAACACTCTGATGCACACAAGCATGAAGCAGAGCACATCAATATAACTGAGTATGTTCTTCATGTGGAATCTTATGTTTTAGATGTGAAAAATTCAGGGTCTTTTTTTCACAAAAAATTATTTCTCTGGAATGTTTGCTTTAAACTTGTTGTCTAACTTCTTCCTTATTTTCCTTTTAGATATGCCTTAATGGAAATATCAAAGCTGTAGAATACACAAACATATATTGTATATGTGTTTACTTTGTCTTTTTTAAAATTGTTACACAAACGATAATATAAGATATATTACTTAGCTCTCCGTGGGTTTCTCATAAGGCGACCCAGTACAATTTCTCAAAAAATGTGCATGTTTCATAACTTTGGCATCTGAGGAGAAGGTGGCTATGTGTGCTCCCCCCATGGTACCACCACACTAGGGATGAGCAAACTGAAAATGTTAACAAATCTGTGCTAAAATGATGCTACTTTTGTTTAACAGGAAAAAAAATAGTACATATGCTCCCCCAGTTGCCAATGAATTAGGCGTGAGAAAAACATGCCCATTGTTATAATTCATTTGGTGCGAGAAAGATTCCAGTTCATTTGGCAAATTTATGAATTTTTCTACAGTTTCACAAATTTGAGAAGTTTCCCTTGACACTAAACTGCAGCATTACCACTGTCTGGAACAATTAGTGCTGGGCACAGACCAGGTGAAACTGAAAGAGTATAAGTGAGAAAAACCTTGCTCATTCATGTGCCACTCTGTTGCTGTATATAACATGGTTAGAAATTAGAAACCTTTCTCAAATCTTTCCTATGCACAGGAACATCAGAGCAGCCTCTTTCTTTCTCCTGATAACTTCATTGACTACTTGCTACTCGGTGGTCAGACTGGTTGGAAAATGACCAGCAGGTGGTGCTGTTGTAACAAAATTCATTCATGTTAACAGTACGGGGCACATTTACTAAGCTCGAGTGAAGGATTCGAAGTAAAAAAACGTGGAATTTTGAAGTATTTTTTTGGGTACTTCGTCCATCGAATAGGCTACTACGACCTTCAACTACGACTTCCACTTCGATTCAAACTAAAAATCGTTCGACTATTCGACCATTTGATAGTCAAAGTACTGTCTCTTTAAAAAAAGAGACAGTACTTCATCAGTTTAAACCTACCGAGGTACAATGTTAGCCTATGGGGACCTTCCCCATCAGTTTTCTAAGGTTTTTTTGATCGTAGAAAAATCCTTCGATCGATCGATTAAAATCCTTGAATCGATCGAACGATTTTTCCTTTGATCAATCGATCTTAGGATTTGTGGTAAATCCTTCGAATTCGATATTCAAATTCGTAGGATTTTACTTCGAGGGTCAAATTCGAGGGTTTATTAACCCTCGATATTCAACCCTTAGTAAATGTGCCCCTACATGTAACTTTTCCATATCTTAAAAAAAAAATGAATGTACATTTGCAAAAGTCCTTAGAATAGTACTCTCATCAATTTTACATTCACTTATTTTTAAAGATTACTTATCCTTTAACCTAGTATGTGCTACACAGGAGTTCCCATACTTTACTAATGCAAGGTCTACTTTTCTCGATGTTGTCTCATTATTATCTACATCCATATAAGGATTGTTGGCATTCTGTTCCATGGAAAATATGACTTTAATATTGTTTTATGAGAAAATGTATATTACCATATTTAACAAACAACTATTCCTTATGTAACCTTAACATAATAAATATCTGAATGAAAAAAATGAAACAGGAGCTGTTTGTTGACTTGAGTCTTGAGATCTACTGATCACCAGCTAATGGTCTACTGGTAGATTCCGATCTACCTTTTGGACACCCCTGTGCTACAGTATGTCACCTCTAAAGGCTGGACACTAAGAAGGTCTTCATATACAGTACACATTGAATATAAGAACATAAGATGTAGGGAATAATATACCCCTCCATGTTATAAACTCTAAACATTTAGAAGACCTGTGCCATGTAACACATGTTATATAACAACTGGTCATAAATATATTATTAACATCCACAAATATAACATAAATCAATATATCCAAGTATATATGATTAACCTAGCATCTTAAAACCTAGAAATCTAGAGCTTATCTTTCTAGAAAGAAAGGCTGCCAATCACAGTAATGCCTTAGGCGCACATTCACACCACTGAACAGTAACTAACAGCTCTGCTTTAGATGATGCTCTGCCAAAGCTGCTATCTTTTAAGGTCCACGGATAACCTCCATTTTTTCCATTTCCAATTTTCCACAAGGAATATCTGTTGAAAGAGTCTCCTGGGTTCACAGGCTCTGTAAGTTTATGTCTCACTCTTTTGCTTGTGATGCCTAAAAAGGGTAACTGCATATCTTCCATGACAAGAGCATCTGAGCTGAGACAAGGAAGAGTGAATAAAGAATAAATGACTGTTGTGTGACATTTTACAGTTCCTCAAAAATGAAGTGTAATCACAATAAGACGTCGATTCTGCTTTTTCTACAAGACTCTTTCAGTGTCATATTACACAACAGGGACTATTTCTTAGCAGTTGAGAGAAGGCTGCAATGAGTCAGTTATGAAAAACACACTTGTCACAAATGAATTGTCTTCTAGTTATTGGACTATGCGCTTGGAGACCAGTGAAATATGAACTGTCAAAACCAGAACAGAAACATGGCTTTTTAACAGATCAAAAAAAACGAATTCTGATTTGTCCTTGTTCCATACACTCTTGGACACACAAAATAAATGTGTGCATGATACGAGGCTCATTTTTTTTGTGCTCACCTGTTAAAGTGACCACCAAACCTTTCCAAGGTCTGAATAGGTAGTACCCTGATTAAGTAGTCAATGACTTGAGGGGCCTGTTTATTAAGCCTCAGTTTTTTTCTGGTTGAGTTTTTAAAGGGGAAAACTCGAATTTTTAGGGGGAAAAATTATTATAACCCAAAGCTACTAAAAATCAGAATCCAAAAATACTCCAGCTAAAACTTGTCTAGGTCATGCAAAAGTCAACGGCAGATGTCCCTGAAGATGTTTCTTGTCATCATGATCTGCACTGGTTTTCATTCGATAATCTGATAAATTCAGGTTGTCATTGCGACAATTCGAAATAAATGAGTTTTTGGAGCGTCAATTCGAAAAAAGCTGGACGATTCTAATCGACGCATTATTTTGTCACAACAATTTTTTTTTTCGAGAACAATTATTGGTAGTTTAAAGGGCATGTAAAGTCTAAAATAGATTAAGGCCAGAAATGCTGTATTTTGTATACTAAATATAAACATGAACTTACTGCACCACAAGCATAATCAAACAAATAATTTATGCTTTCAAAGTTGGCTAAAGGGGGTCACCATCTTGTAACTTTGTTAACCATCTTTGCAAGACTAAGACTGTGCACATGCTCAGTGTGGTCTGGGCTGCTTAGGGATCATCATAAACAAATCTGCTTGAGTTCTGCATGGCTGGGAAGTAAGGCGGGGGCTCCCCCTGCTGTTCATAAGTATGATTTTTTTCCCTGCTCAGCAGTTAGGGATCTTCTGACAATTCCTATCCACAGCAGTAAATGAAGGGAGAATTTTACTGCATACATTCAGGTTTCTTATAAAAACAGTACATAGTTTTTAATTAAAGTATATTGGAGATAGGTTTCTTTTTCATTAAAGAAAGTAATGCCTTTACATGTGATTCGGGTTTGGAAGTTTAGTCTAATTTTTTTTTTATTAAGGTGGCCATACACGGGCAGATAAAGCTGCCGATATCGGTCGTTTGGACCGATTTGACAGCTTATCTGCCCGTGTATGGGGGCTTCTGATGGGTCATCCCGATCGATATCTGGCCACGATATCGATTGGGAAGGTTGGATTTTTACCCGACCGACCCGTCGGAGCCGCTTGGCGCATCGTAATTTGATCGTTCGGCCATACGACCGAACGCTCGAATTACCCCCCATATAGCCACGCAGTTTAGTGGCATATCGGGGAAAGATCCGCTCGTTTGGCGATGTCGCCAAACTTTAAGTCTATGGCCACCTTTAGAGTAAGAAAAAGTTGAGATTTAGTTAATACCACCCTTAACTTTGTATTTAATGATATGGCACATGGGTTGAATTCATTCCACCATAAAAATACAAAACAGGATTCTCTTGGAGACCTGTGACCCTGACTTTAGAAAGGTAGGGGTTGCCACCAGGGTTCTATATATGACAAGGTGACAACCAGGAAGAAAGGCTGTCTCTCATACACTCTTTTTTCTCTGTAATAATAAAACAGTACAGTGTACTTGATCCCAACTAAGATATAATTATTCCTTATTGGAAGCAAAACCAGTCTATTGGGTTTATTTAATCTTTACATTTTTTTCTAGTAGACTTAAGGTATGAAGATCCAAAAGACCTGAAAACCCAAGGTCCTGAACATTCTGGATAACAGGTCCCACACCTGTTCCCAAATAATGACCATTTTATCCTTTTTATTTGAACACACTAATTCTTGAAATAAGTTGTAATGAATATAACAATCTTGATATAAAACTGATGAATACAACAGTCTGTTTAGAAATATGTTCTGTGCATTTACTGAAAAAAAAGCTGGTAGATAAGTGGGAATAAAACAGAGACACGCATATCATAATGATAATAATATGTTATGTAGAGAGAGCAAATGAAAAAAATGATGGCAAATATTTCCACTTCAGAATGTAGCACGGAAAACAAATTTGTTGCTAGGTAAAGTAATCTACCATACCATGCCTCAGCGGGACTTTTATGAGTTAAATGATACACTCGTTACACACTCATCTTGACTTTACAAAGCTGTTTGAGTGGTCGAGGGAAATGCAGATGCACTTTAATAATATGTCTTAGACTATTTCGATTTGTCACCTTTTCAGCAACTGATCTAAATGCGTACCTGGGTTTGTTAGTCATAATCAACATTAATCTAGTATGGAAGGATGAACATTTACCGCCCACCTTTCCTTGCATACTTAGATGCCTTGTATTTCTTACTTCATTTGTGCCATGGAATATAATTAAACAAAATCAGTAGTGAAAACCGAAGTAGATATATCCTGCTTTAAGAATTCGTCTTCAACTTCCAGTCTAACAGAGGTGGGTCATTAAATATATAAATATATATATATATAATCCAGGATTCGGTTTCGGATTCAGCCTTTTTCAGAAGTTTCGTATTCGGTGAATCCAAGTGCCTGGCCAAATCCAAAAACATGGGGAGGCTCATTTATCAAAGTCAGAATTTATCTCAATATTTTCTGAAAAGAATTCCAACCAAATCCGCACAGGTTTTTTTTTCTCCTTATTTATTAATACACTTTCCTGAAAATTTTGTTTGCAGGAAAAAAAACAAAAAAATCATGAAAAAAACTGAATCATACGATTTGTTTGGATTTTCCACCCGAAAACTCAGATTTTCTTTCTGATTTTTTCACAAAACCCAAAATATCTTTGGGACCTCTCCCATTGATACAGATGCAACTTCGGCAAGTCTGAGATGCCGGATTTTTGGATTCTGACTTTTTCCATCCTCAGGGTATAATAAATCGCGAAATTTTTACGTTATTTTTGCCACTTGGATTTTATACAAAAAAACACAATTTTTTCTAGTTTTTGGTGTTTGGAGTTTAGTAAATAACCCCCCCCCACGTGTCACATAAGCAAGGAATTAAAAAATCTCTTAACTGCAAGCTGTGCATGCATATTAATGTTCAGATTCGGTTCGGTATTCGGATTTAGCCGAATCCTAAAATAGTGAATTGGGTGCATCCCTAATGATATATGTATTATATGTTGGCTATTTTGTAAGAGCAGTCTTATGGTACTGTTAAAGACAATAAGATCATTAGACAATGTGTGATCTCAGGTTGTATGTTTTTGCTTTCTTACCCCTTATGACATTTATGGGCCCATTTGCTAACAATTACATTTTTCCATGGATCTCTAAGAATTCATGGTTTTATAATTAAGTAAATGGGCTTCTTGGTATGAGAAAAATATGATAGACAAAACAACCATAGACTCCAATGCATTTGGCAAAATTTTAGCTAAATGTCTCCATTTCACAATTTTTTTTGTGTTGTTTCGCAAGTCTTTTGGCAACGGAAAACAGGGCACTTTTGCTCAGCACTAATTATGAGGGCATAGATCAACATCATGTAGTTAACTGTCCTATTCTATTATAGCTTACATCTAAGCCGTAGAGCCATCAAATCTTATAGAGAGGTTCCTAATATATGGCTTATATTTACTCTTCCTTCCGTACACTTCCAAATATACAGTGCCATGAAATACATTCAGCGTTTTTGTGTGTTATTTCTCTTGGCTGAGAGTAGCCAGGGGCAAAAAAATGGATATTGTCACCGTCCAAGGATTTTGAGCCGATTTGCTACAAACCGTCCATAAGAAAAAAAAATCTGTAATCAAAACATACTATAAGATTAAATTTAATATGTTTCTGCCTGGATTTTTGAAGAGGGCATCATCTAATCATATTCTCTGTGACTGTCATCTTTCATTTTGGCAATGGTATTACATGAAATACCCCCCCCCCTCCATGTACAACAGCTTGCTTGCTGCAGAAACTTTCTCCAATATTGCGGATTGAATTACTTTCCCTAATAATGCAGATTAATTTATAATGCTGTTTAGACTGCTTTAATGCATATTCATCAAATAGATGCCAGACAATTATTTTAATAGTGTTTTTCCCTGAAGGAGGGGTGGTTTTAAGGATTTGACAAACATGGGATTGAAAGAAATAAGCTCCTGTGTACATGGATTATGGGATGTGGGGCAAAAAGTGAGAATTTAAGCAGATTTCCTTTATTTTTTTATGATACAGCATGATAAAATGTGAGAGGAGTATACATGCATTGCTTTGTGTCTTTATTATCCACCTAGAATGGGAAAGGTTTTTCATGGCGCAAGTACATTCTAGACAGGCATCACAACATGTAAAAATCATATATTATGTGATAACAATTAGTTTGCATGTTGTATTATATTTTATTCTTATCTTTATATAACATTTGAAACTATATCTGATGCTTAGGCAAAAATATTATATAAACCACCAGTAAGAACAGTTTACGATTTTGATGTTTTTTTTAAGTGAACTCATAATCAATTATATTGAATTATAAATTCTAAAATCATTTTTTTTTACTATTTTCAGGGAGGCCTATTTATCATAATTTTAGAGGTTTTCGTCTACCAAAACGAAAACGAAATTCGTATTTTCAAAAAAATAGAACAAATGTCTACATATTTATTAAAAGATTTAAATATAAAAAGCACCAACAAATAAAAATGTGGATCCAAATAAGAATGCAAAAACCTTGATATCCTCAATTTCTTAAGAATTTTCATACGATTACAAATGATTACAAATTTAAAAACCTGAACACCTCTAAAAGCTTAATGCAAAGATTGTAAACTCTTACCATTTGCAAAGGACAGCTCCTCTTGACTTCTACATGATCTCACCAGGTTTAGATGGAGAATTTTTTGTATTTTGTTTTTTTCGGTCTTCACACTAAGGGGCACATTTACTAAGGGTCGAATTTCGAAGTTAATAAAACTTCGAAATTCGACCCTCGAATTGAAATCCTTCGACTTCGATTATCAAAGTCGAAGGATTTTTCACCAAATTTAGCGCTTGAATGGTCGAATAGAAACCGTTTGATTGAACGATTAAATCATTTGAATCGAATGATTCGAAGGATTCGAACGATTTTTAGCGATCAAACTAACAAAACTTAAAAAAGTGCTCTGGAAGGTCCCCATAGGCTAACATTGCACTTCAGTAGCTTCATAAAGTATGAAGTCAAAGTTTTTTTTAAAGAGACAGTACTTTGATTATCGAATGGTTGAATATTCAAACGATTTTTACTTCGAATCGTTCGAATCGAAGTCGAATGGTCAAATATAGCCTATTCCATGGTCGAAGTACCCAATTTACTACGAAATTCAAATTTTTTTAACTTCGAAAATTCACTCAAGCTTAGTAAATATGCCCCTTAATAGATATCACATTTTTAATCAATTAAAAAACAATTCCAGAAAAAGAACAAAATACAAATGCTAATAAAATGGTTCCTTAGAACTGGTGATTTTAGTGCTAAAAATTATCAATTAAAAATGTAATATTTATTTTTTCATTAACTAATTAAAACTTCTGTATTAATTAAATCTAAATATATATACACTGTATATATATATATATATATATATATATATATATATATATATATATAAATATATATACACTGTGTATATATATATATATATATATATATATATATATATATATATATTTATATATATTACTTTTTTCAACAAAATCAGAGGTTTATTATAAATAAACAAAGGGTTTTATAAACTCTATGCGGGTCACATATGACTTGAAAATGGAGTGTGCAATTTTGGAAGCAATGGCCATATTTAACCCAAAATGAAGAATTTTCACCATGATTCCGGCATAACTGCACATAACGCAAATATGCATCAAACAGTTATGCAATTATGCATCAATAATAATTACATCAGATATGCAAAAACATATCTGATGTAATTATTATTGTATTTCATTTGTATGAATAAAACACCAACATATTTTGTATTGCTGTACAATAGAAGGGTTTGTAAGGAAAACATACAAATGACATACAAATACAAGGGGGTCTTACATGTGCCTGTGTGTAGAGAAATGATTAAATGTTATTATAGATACGTATGACCTGTCTCTTACAGATAAGCAATACTATGTTCAGCTTGGACTCTGTATCTGATTTGTTTTGTAACAATATTTAGATTTACTATCTATGTCTGCATCTGTTGCTCCTCTACTGAATACAAAAATATACCAGACAAAGAATTTTCTTTAGATTCATTCCGTGACCCTTCAAAACACATTCTCTGTGCCCCTCGGGGCAGAACCAAATTTATCTAGCCTTGTGGAAAATCTTCAAATGGCAACTCAAGATAAAGTGAAATCCCTAATACTAAAAATAATTGGCCAATGGAGTAAATCAATACAGGCCTAGTTTAACTCAAGGCTCTTCTTAAATTTAGCACAAGAAAATAAAGTGTATTTTGTAGCCCGTTGTCAAGAGGAGCACCAGTCAGTTGACTTGACAGCCGAGAATAAGGGATGTTTTAAAAATCATAACTCAATCATTGTTGACTAATTCAAAATAATGAAGTATGCAGATCTTTAACTCTTTGAGGAAACCTTTGTGTTTTTGATGTGCCCGTCATTATAGAGGCATTTTTCTCTACTGTTTGATATTGGGTCAAATGCTGTCATGCAGGTATTGATGTTATCAGATCATAAATATAAGGATCTAAATAAAGGTCAAGTATTGTTTTCGAGTGTATGTGGTCAGGAATGTTCAGGCAGATAATGCAGGATGGAGATTATGTAAAATGTGGGTAATTTTTCACACCCAGCCTGTTTAATAGAATTAATGTGAACGTGTTCATGGGGTTATGTAATAAAAGACACAAATTTTGCCCAGGAGCAATTACCCATAGCAACCAATCAACAATAAGAATTTACTGGCAACTGTTTAAAAGTGAGCATCTTCTTGGTTAAGATGGGTTATTGCTCCTGGGTAAGTGCCTTTTATTACAGGGAGTTTGGGGCATTATTGCTGGAATGGGCTTCACGATGCAGCAATTGTTGTATGAGGGCCCATGACAGTGGAACAAATAGTTGGGCTTAGTTCCATAGCAGTGAAAGGTGGAGCATAGAGAATTTGAACTAGAGTAAGTTAATCGGGGTGTCCTCTTTGGAGACAGAAAACAAGTTCCAATCACCATCCCAATTATTGTACCTGTTGTATTTAGTAATGTGCAAGATGCATTGAAGACGATGGTCAACTTTTTTGAGTTGTCCCACAATAACCATGACTTTTTTGTAATGTCCCACAATGTCCCCGGTGTAAAAAAATCTAGAATACCGCTAAAACTGCACATCAAAGAAAGATATTCCATTTGTAAAAGGGACATTGACTTCTACATGTTTCCAACAGGTTTCAGCTGGAGTATTTACACATTGGGAATTGTCAAGTTTTGTCACATAATAAATTCTGAAAGTGATTTTTTTTCCCGCAACTTTTTTCAGATTTTTAGCATCAAAGAGCCCAATCTCAAAAGGTTGCAACTTATTAATCAGCCCTAATGTTGTGTCCATTGTTAGGGACTTTCGATTTGCAAATAATGCTATATACCTGTTATTTGAGTTATGGTTATGTATTGTGATTTCTTCTTGTCATAAGAAATAAGGTTGTGGCCAGTGTTCATTTCTAGTATTCATTCATTGTAAGTGGACAATTATTTCTAGGCCTTTAGATAATTGGGAAAAAGCAGGTCATTGTTCTCGCCCATGTCATGGTCAATATCACCCAATTTCAGGAGACCAGCTGTGAGTGGGCACCTTGAGGTCTGCCCTTCATCATCCTTATCTATGTTAGAAGGGTACAAGGAGGAATTCAGCAACGTATCATCCCTTAAATGAGTTAGATTGCCTTGTGAACCCCACAAAAAATAAACAGTACATTCAGTGTCTTTTTGGCTTTCTGGTAGTATATTTGTAAGAGAAATTTCCGTCCTTAATAAATATTCATTATTTCTATTCCAAGCATGTTGCTCTGCAAAACATTTGGCAATAGTAAAGACAATTAACTTTGCCAAGAATTAGTATTCTTTGCCTCCACCCATACACGCATGAATCATGGATAATACCAAATGTGCAACGTCTAAGCAACATTATTTCAGCATTTCAAAGAGCTACACTGAGGATATTTATATTCCAAAAGGGGAATGTTTTTATTGGAATGGATAACACATTTTTTTGACTAAAAGGCTGAAACAAAGTTAAACCAGGGACACCTAAGTATTTTTGCTTTGTTCATTTATTTCTGATGGTATTCTCCTTCAACTTGTTGCTTTAGTTTTTTCTGGTCAATGCCAGATGAAATACTCTTGCAGTAAAAACTGAAATGCTTACATGCATTAACGTATCTCATTGGCTTATGTTTCCAAAGGTATTTGCTTTTCAAGGATTCACATCATTTCTACACATGCCTAACACATTCTGGTGTGATATAAAGTCAATAATATATTGATATAATAATATGTAGCCTTCATTACTCATATTTCTGCAACAATTTGATGAACAATGATAAAAGAGCATGTCCTGAAAGCAGTAGAGGCACACAGAAAACAGAATATCTTTTATCTAACGTGTTTATTCACTATAATCCTGTTAATTTATAACTGTGCAAATTGATAGTTTTTTAATATGTTTGACAAGTCAGCTTAGAAGCATCACAAACACTTTCTACATAGAGAATGTTTATGGCTTCTACAAGAAAAACAGATTCATGGAAGGCTTTAGCAAGCCATTCATGTAAAGATACACTAGCACAGGCAGATTGCATTAACATATCTTTCCTAGAATTAACAGTGTGGGGTTGATTTATCAACATTCAAATTTCGAATTTTGCTTATTTATGAAAATGTTTGAAACTCAAAAATTAATGTAAAAACATAAAATTGCTTAAAAACATAATGAAATAACTAGTGATAGGCGAATTTGCATGAAATTTCCGTAACGGCAGAAAATTTTACGTCGGTGAACTTTCGTCAGCGAATTTTCGTGCCCATTTCGTGAATTTATTCGCCGGCGGCGAATTACGCAAATTCACCGCAAATTTGCACCTGTCGAATAAATTCGCCAATCACTAGAAATAACGGAAATGCAGTGCTATCACAATCTACAATTCATTTTCAATTTCTCTACCAAAGTTCAAATTCATCATTAAAACTCAAATTAAAAATGAGCTTGAATTTTTAAAATACAACTTAATTAAAGTCCACATAAACGCTCAAGCTTTTCGATGCCAATTTTTTGTTTTGTCGAGTTTTTAAGGTTTTTTTGCCTGGTACATAAATCTGAAAAATGTTATGTAAACTCAAAGTTGAATTTGTGATATTTAAAAACTGTAACTTGAGTTTTGTTGAATCTGCCAGAGAGCACTGATCATATATATTGATCAGGGAGGTGATCATTTTGACTTAATATTTGTGCCATTTGCACAAACCTTTTGGGAATATTGACAACTTGGGCTCAAAATATCTGCCTCTGTGCTGGTTTCTTTACCTATTTGCAGAGTAATGTTCCTTTAGTAATCAGCAATACGCTAGATGCTCTCTTAGTATGTCTTGATGACATTGCTGTTTCATTCTCATATGTCATCAGTAATTCATTCATAACGCTATTGATATTGCATGGATCCTTCCAAGAACAATTGATTTTACTAAATGTCTCGTTGGTTGACTAGGAGAGCTTCACATCTGTTTGCTGTTTCAAGGAATGTAACAATATAGGCAGCAGAACTTATTATTGTAGAGGGCCTGAGTGATGTTCAGTTTATATATGTTTCCATTTCCCAAAAGTGTGGGTTACCAAGAGATTTGTTTGTTGGACTAATGCTACTATATACAACTAATTTCTGTGCTACACGCCAACAGGCTGTATTGATGGTTTGGTTAGGTTGGAATTTCAATAAATAATTTGACCTCCAAAAAGGTAACAGAACAGTAACAGAACCACCAAAAAATTAAAGTATTTTAAAATAATTAAAAAAATAATGTACTTTTGGCCTGCATATGTGTTTGCTTCAGAGACAATATTATTGTTGTAAAGTAGTACAGGTATGGGACCTGTTATCTAGAATGCTCGGGACATGGGGTTTTCCAGATAACGGATCTTTCCGTAATTTGGGTCTTCATGCCTTTAGTCTACTAGAAATTCATTAAAACATTAAATAAACACAATAGGCTGGTTTTGCTTCCAATGAGGATTAATTATATCTTAGTTGGGATCAAGTACAAAGCTACTGTTTTATTATTACAGAGAAAAAAGGAAATCATTTTTAAAAATTTGGATTATTTGGATAAAATCTATGGGAGACAGCCATTCCATAATTCGGAGCTTTCTGGATAAGGGATCCTATACCTGTATATAAATAAGCTGCTGTGGGGGCAGCCATTCAAAGAAAAAAGACTCAGGTTACTTAGCTCTGTAGAATATAATGGTGTTCTAGAGAGCTTATATATTATCCACTTTTTAACCTGTGCCATTTAGTCCTATTGCAATTGCCTCCATTACTAGTTATGGGTGAATTTGCACAGTTTCGCTTCGCTGAAAAAATCACGAATTTCGTGCGAAATTCGCAAAACGGGGAAAAATTCGCAAAACGCTGGTGCCTGTTTTTTAAACGCCGGAGCCCGTTTTTGACGCCGGCGCCCATTTTTCGGAACAAATTTTTGACGCCGGTGAATTTTTGCCGACAATTTTCACCGGCGTTTCACAAATTTATTCGCTGACGGCGAATCGCGCAAATTCGCAGAGAATTCGCGACTGGCGAATAAATTCGCCCATGACTATCCATTACTACACAGCAACCTCTTTATATAAACTATAGTCGTTTTTCTGAATCAAACACACCAGTTTTACCAGTACAGAGCAACAGTACATTATATTTTAAAGCACTTAAATTTTTTGGTGTTGCTTTTCATTTAAGAATTTAAACAAATGGATTATGTTGTATAAATTTAAATCCTAGCCTGTTAGTCGGGTTTCGTCAAACTAAGGCGAATGAATTTATAAATGACAAGGGAGGTTAAGCAGCAGGATTAAATGCACTCACAGAACAACCTACAGGCATAAAAAAAAATCATTTTTGCAATTTCGATGTATCAGGATTCTTAAATCTTTATCTAATATTAGAGCCCAGTGCAAGGGAGACTGTAAAATATTACTGCTTTAGTTCTGCCTGTGTTCTCCGAAACCCACAGAAGTGGGAATTCGGCCTGTAAAATACATTGTGGTTTATGGACTCTTAGGAGCAAGAAAAATATTTCAATCTGAATACGATTCACTAAAGTAACCATCCATCAATGCATTAATGGAGATGAAATGTGTATGGCAATTCAGAAGTTAATGAAAGTCATTAAGTCTGGCGCAGTTGCCTTCTATGAAAAGAGCCTCTCTAATTCGCCGTCACATCTCCTGATCGACTGTAACATATTCTCAGGTTTTAGGACACACTGTCCTCCACCAAGCTCTGAGCAGGGAAAGGTTATTAACATTGAATGGAGACCGTTCCCTCAGGAGAGTTTCAGATAAAATGACCAAGGAAAGAAATAGCACAACTTCTCAAATTAGCATAATTAGTAATTATCTCTTAATAGCCCCACTTGGCTTTAGAGACTTGGCTCTTGAAATTCTGCTTAAAGTTCAGTCAGGAAAAACAAATTTCACGCTAAAATGTCTCAATAACACAGCTGAACTGCCGAGGTAATCGCCTCATTTAGGTGAAGCGAAGCAAATGAACATATGGATAAGTATGATCTGTGTTTATAAGCAAGAAATGTATTTCATTCTGTCCCAGGCCTGCATCTGTAGGAGAGACACAGAGTGGGACATTCACTAAGATTTGTTGTTGGGCCAGCGTCCGATTCGCCGCACTTCACCAGGCGTATTTTCGCCAGCGCTACGCAAATTCACTAAAATCCGAAGTTGCGCTCAGGGGAAGCGTAAGGTTGCGAAGTTACACTAACGTTAATTCGCCAAGCAAAACGAAGTTACATTAGCGATGCTTAATTTGCATACGGCGCCAAATTGAAGTTACAATGGAGGTATATGCAGCATCACTACACAAGCCTGGGAAACCCTCAAAACAGCAGATAAACAGGTGAATGCAATAAAAGTCGCAAAGAGCAAAACAATTCGCACCAATAAGACTAAAAATCCACATCTCGCGATGTAATATTGTTCCTTAAACTGTTATTGCATTGCGAATTTTAATTGCGCATTGCGAATTTTAATTGCGCACTCATAAGAAGTGCTTGAAGGTGTCGTAATCTTTTGGAGCAAACATAACGACTTTTTCAGTAAGAAGTTTTATTACAGTGACTGCGCATTGGCGCAAACTATAAAGTTCGCAAACGGTCTTTCACTGTCGGAAGTGGTTTTTCGGGCTTGCAAAAGCTATATTAAATTCGCACAAAGCAAAATTTGTTTGCGCAAAGGCATAACTTTTCGCATTGCGAATAGTTTTTCCGTTAGCGA
This sequence comes from Xenopus petersii, assembly GCA_038501925.1. Classification (NCBI taxonomy): domain Eukaryota; kingdom Metazoa; phylum Chordata; class Amphibia; order Anura; family Pipidae; genus Xenopus; species Xenopus petersii. The sequence goes on from CM076682.1 coordinate 149,155,555, forward strand.
TTTTTATTACATTCCCCCCCAAAATGTTTATTTTGCCCTACACATGTGCCCACTGTATAGTTAAGGTGCCATGAGTTAGGAAATGTAGGGGGGAAGGAGGGTAGCCCCAAAATTTTTTTTCAATCTTTTTCAGCCTATCACCCATAAAAAAAGAAAAAACACCAGCATTTTTTTGGGACTTAGAAAAATTTTTAACTTTTTTTGAAGCAATCCCTATCTACTCTATTGCACTTCGCCTGGTCTGAGGTGGCGAAGGAAGTCTGGCGTAAAAGGTAGTGTTCGAAAAAATGGGTGCGTCAGTGAATTTGCGTAGTTACATCCGTTGCGCAAATTCACCAGGAGTAAGGGTGCGAAGTAACACTAGCGAATTTACGCCAGTGTCCGTTAGTGAATTGGCGAATTAACGAAAATGCGCTACACTAGCGAATTAATGCTAGCGTTAGGCGCTTCGTCCTTTAGTGAATTTGCCCCACAGAGTTTGCTCTTCAGCTGTGCTGTACTAGCACTGGTATCTTCAACTAAGTTAGCTTATTCATTTCATATAAAGTCTGTATATATACATCCTTGATAGAGGCCCCAATCCAAAAACATTGGATGTAGTGATGGAAAAATGTCTCCCATTTCGCTTTAGCGAAACCGAAGAAAATTCTAAAAAAAATTGTGATACTCGAAAATTGATGCCCGCGTCAATTTTGGAAGGGCGTCCGAAAAGTTTCTTACGTCAATTTCGACGCCGCCTTAAAGTGGCGAATGGGTGTCAGAATAGTGTTGACACGCTGCGATTTTGATGCAAACAACTTTTCGGATGCGAGTCCAAAGTTTTTTGACGCCAGCAAATTTTTTGCGGGAATAATATATGTTACAATAAATAAATAATGTTACAATAAACATTTGTCCCTCTTGAACAGTTATATATGAACAATTCACCAAGCACCCACTAAGTGCAAATGCAGGTACCTTCCATATTGATATATGATATATATATATATATATATATATATAGATATACTGTGCATTCAACTTATTTAGACAGGAGGCCCATTTATCAGGTTTCGAAACCACAAATAAACAAATTTTTTCTAAAACAATGAATGCCAAGTAATTGATTAAAAGATCCAATATAAAGAGCGTGAATGAAAAAAAAGCTGAACTATAAAAAATATGAAAACCTCTTACATGTTTCTACCATCATTACTAGAGATTTCTTTTTTTCATGAATCATATTTTTAAAAATTTTTGAAATTTACTAAAAGATCTTAATTGAAAAAACCCGAATGGGAAAAGCTGCAGAAAAGTCGCACGATAACTAGAACCTCTAAAATCACAAATGTTCCAGTTGTAAAAGGGACAGCTGCCATTGACTTTGACTGGTTTTAGCTGGTATTTTTGGATTCGGAATTGCTGTAGTTTTGTCACATAGTAAATCCTGGAAAAGTCACCTTTTTTTCAGCAACTTTTTTTTGTTTTCTTTCCCGACCAGAAAAAGTTGTCCCTAAGTGTAAAAGTGGGTTTTACACTTTATAAATCTAATTTTTTAAGAGTTTGAGAGATATTTAATAAAACGCAAATTTTTGGAGAAAAAAAAATGCTTTTGTTTGTTCCTCACCAGATTATATATTGGTACTACTGGCAGTCATGGCCTTGCCTAAGATACCACTGTCTCTTAGACAGCCAGGCTATGCTTTACTTATATCATAGAATTGCCTTGATACCTAAAAACTGTTAATGTTAGGATCTAATGTGACCTTGTTCTCTTGAGAAGGATAGAAGGATATCATGCAAAGCTCCTACTCATTAAAAATTGTTTCCAAAAAGAGCCTTGGGTAGTGATGGGCGAATTTATTTGCGCGATTCGTCAAAAACCAGATGCCGGCGCCCTTTTGCGAATTTTCACGCGATATTCGCAAATTTTTCGGCGAAGCAAAAGGGGGCAAATTCGCCCATAACTAGCCTTGGGAAGTGAAAGATAGAGAGTTTTGGACGTGTTTTGACCATTCTTAGTCAAGTTCTTTTGTAGCTTTTTTGCTGGTTTACCAACATGAATTTAATGTGCTCATCATCTATAAAACAAACTAGTACAACAAGTATAGCTGGGAGTCAAAATGCTCCATTTTTTTGTTCAGAGTAGTTTCTGAATTGCAGTAAATGGAGACAAAGGTTTCAATCCCCTTTTTAAAACATAATATCTAAATCCATAGGCTTATCATGTACATTCATTCACTCTACAGATTAGGGATTCAGTATAAAATAAAAGCTGAAAGAGAAATGTGATTGAGCAATTTGCAGCTGAATACTTTTTATACCTATATTAATAGATACTATTCATGTTAAACTTCAAAATTATATGAAAGCACATCCAAGGTAGAAAAAAAAATGTATATATGCTGGCACAATGTATGCAAATTAGGGAACTAGTTGAACTGACAGTATCATTGTGAGAGCTGCATGATAATACTTACTGAGGATATGTTAGAAATTGGAGATGGCTGTATTGATAGATAAATAAATAGATATATATTGGATAGATGGCATAGAACAGAGCAAGTTTTTATCAACTCAGGTATGATAACTGTTATCAATAATGCTTGGGACATGGGGTTTTCTGGATAATGGATCTTTCTGTAATTTGGATCTTCATATCATAAGTCTACTAGAAATTCATGTAAACATTGAATAAACCCAGTAGGCTGGTTTTGTTTCCAATGAGAATTATTTTATAGTACACAAGTCTCATAGAAGTAAGTGGACAAAAATGACTGGAAGAAGGCAGAGGTGGAAAAGGGGTTTATTTTCTGTCATAGAGATACATTCTGCCACTACCATGTTATCTGAAGGGAAGGAAAAGGTGCTGTTGGGATGAGAATGAGAAACATTCACTTTGCAGTAAGGACGCTAGATAAATGACAAGGGGTTAATCTAACATTTGACATCAAAGTTTTTTCATAAGGAATGAGTCCTACACTTGGGGGCACATTTACTTAGCTCGAGTGAAGGAATAGAAGAAAAAATACTCCGAATTTCGAACGTTTTTTTGGGCTACTTCGACCATCGAATTGGCTACTTCGACCTTCGACTACGACTTCAAATAGAACGATTCGAACTAAAAATCATTCGACTATTTGACCATTCGATAGTCGAAGTACTGTCTCTTTAAAAAAAACTTCAGACCCCCACTTTGCCACCTAAAACCTACCGAACCTCAATCTTATCCTATGGTGAAGGTCCCCATAGGCTTTCTAAGCTTTTTTTGATCGAAGGAATTGTGTTCAATCGATGACTTAAAATCCTTCTAATCGTTCGATTAGAAGGATTTAATCGTTCGATCGAACGATTATTCCTTTGATCGTACAAACGAACGAATAGAGCTAAATCCTTCGACTTCAATATTCAAAGTCGAAGGATTTAAAGGAAAACTATACCCCCCAAACAATGTAGGTCTCTATAAAAAGATATTGCATAAAACAGCTCATATGTAAAATCCTGCTTCATGTAAATAAACCATTTTCATAATAATGTACTTTTCTAGTAGTATGTGCCATTGGGTAATCATAAATAGAAAATTGCCATTTTAAAAAATAAGGGCCGCCCCCTGGGATCGTAGGATTCACTACTCACAAACATACCAACAAACATACCAACAAACCATACATGTTAGGTCACATGAGCCAATTAACAGACAGAGTTGTGTCTTTTGCTTCCTCACTTCTTCCTGTTACAGTTAGAGCTGTAGTATTTCTGGTCAGGTGATCTCTGAGGCAGCACAGAGACCATCACAAAATGGTGTCTCAAGGCAAGAGATGTAAAAGGGCAATATTTACTTAAATATATATTCCAGTTTGGTAAGATTCTTTAATATGCCACTTAATATGATATGAACTATCTGTTGCTTAAGTGTTCATTTTGGGGGTATAGTTTTCCTTTAACTTTGACAGTCGAATATCGAGGGTTAATTAACCCTCAATATTCGACCCTAAGTAAATCTGCCCCTTGGCATCACAACTTTGAGTTGAGGGACAAGTCCAGCATTTCACATTACACGTTCTTCCTGCTTTTTCATGGAGTTAATGTTGTGTGCTTAAAATAATTTGAATACATGTAAGTGCTACAATCACATTCCAATTGTTATTGGTCAGTATCACTATAAAAAAATTCAAGTTCTGTAATGTACACAAATCTAAACCATTGCCCCTACTTTTAGGGGCAGATTCACTAACTTCGAGTGAAGGATTCGAATGAAAAAAACTTCGAATTTCGAAGTTTTTTTTGGGTACTTCGACCATCGAATTGGTTAAATTCGTTCAAATTCGATCGAAATCGAACGATTCGAAGTAAAAATCGTTCGACTATTCGACCATTCGATAGTCGAAGTACTTTCCCTTTAAAAAAAACTTCGACCCCCTACTTTGGCAGATAAAACCTACCGAAGTCAATGTTAGCCTATGGGGAAGGTCCCCATAGGCTTGCTAAGCTTTTTTTGATCGAAGGATATTCATTCGATCGTTTGATTAAAATCCTTCGAATCGTTCGATTCGAAGGATTTAATCGTTCGATCGAACGAAAAATCCTTCGATCGTTCGATCGAACGTTTAGCGCTAAATCCTTCGACTTCGATATTCGAAGTCGAAGGATTTCAATTCGAGGGTCGAATTTCGAAGTATTTTTAACTTCGAAATTCGACCCTTAGTGAATCTGCCCCTTAATATCAGTACAAAGGTTTTGAAAGAAGGAGAAAGTCTGACAGCTAGAGGCAGAGAGTTCCAGAGAAAAGCAGAAGCCTGAGAGAAGTCTTGTAGACGAGAATGAGCAGAAGTGATAAGAGGAGAAGAGAGAGATGAAGTTTAGAAGCAGAGCGTAGGTTTCGTGAAGGAGAGTATTTGGAGATCAGAGATGAAATATAGGGAGGGGCTTCATTATTAAGGGCCTAATATAACTGAATCTGTGAATATAAAATACTCCATTGTATGAAAAACTTCTCCTATGCCTCTTGTTTAAAGCAATGGATCTGTAGGATCAAGAAATTGCTGTAGAACTGAAATTTGATCACGTTACAATTCTCTTCCAAACTGATTGAAAGTAAATAAATAAAGCTAAAATTATTTCAGGAAATGAAAACATTTCTTTGTGTGATTTGTATGGTCATACATAAGATAATGTGTGGTTTATAATAATCCTCAGTCACATTTCTCAAAAACAACAGGATAAGAATATTGTTATTTACATGTTGACTATTTACCATAGGGTCTGTAAACTTTCTGAATTAGGAGCTCTTGTAAAGTTCTTTGATCCTTTCTTTACTAGGATTCTCTGAAATGTAAATGCTTTGAGTTGCTTATTTAATGTTATCAAGACCTCCAAGTCACTTGAATGGGTCTAAAATGAAACTCAGTATTGAAAAGCATAAGGACCTTGTTGCGAAGTCCAATTTTCTAATTTTTTTTCTTCCTCAATAATATATATAAAAGATCTCAAATCTGGAAAACTCATCAGGCTATTTTTCCAAAAAATACTCTAATGCCCCAAATCTTCCATTACTATTTTTTTTTTAAAAAAAATGTAAATTGTAAAGTAATTTGAACGTTGAAATGTACCTACCAACAAAAACTCAAATGCCACAAAAATTATGTTACTATTTTCTTTAATTTAAAAACTTAAATGAAAAACTTGAATGTTGAAATGTATAATCTGAATAGGTTTTAGTTGCCAAATTTTTTCATTAGACTTTTCAAGATATCTATCACTGGTAACGTTCCGAAAACAATAATTTAAAAACATTTTTCAAATAATTAAAAAATATTATTTTTGCAGTTCACTTACTAAATAATAACTTAAAGGAGAAGTAAAACCTTAACATGAATCTGGCTAAAAATGTCGTATTTTATATAGTGAACTTATTGCACCAGCCGAAAGTTTCAACTTGTCAATAGCAGCAATGATCCAGGACTTCAAATCTGTCACAGGGGGTCACCATCTTGGAAAGTGTTTGTCAGTGGGCTCTGAGCAACTGTTGAGAAGCTAAGTTTAGGGGGCATCACAAATTATAAAGCAGAAAATTAGGTTGGCCACTAATATAAGCTGATGCTACAGGGCTCATTATTTAATTCTTATGCTAGTTGCACTGGTTTCTGTGCTGCCATGTAGTAATTATCTGTATTAATTACTAATCAGCCTTATATTGTGACATTTCTATTCTATGGGGCCGATTCACTAACTTCGAGTGAAGGAATCGAAGTTAAAAAACTTCGAATTTCGAAGTGTTTTTTGGGCTACTTCGACCATCGAATGGGCTACTTCGACCTTCGACTACGACTATCGAACGATTCAAACTAAAAATCTGTCGACTATTCGACCATTCGATAGTCGAAGTACTGTCTCTTTAAAAAAAAATTCGACCCCCTAGTTCGGCAGATAAAAGCTACCAAAGTCAATGTTAGCCTATGGGGAAGGTCCCCATAGGCTTGCCTAAGTTTTTTTGATCGAAGGATATTCCTTCAATCGTTGGATTAAAATCCTTTGAATCGTTCGATTCGAAGGATTTAATCGTTCGATCGAATGAATAATCCTTCGATCATACGATCTAATTTTCTGCGCTAAATCCTTCGACTTCGATATTCGAAGTCGAAGGATTTCAATTCCTAGTCGAATATCGAGGGTTAATTAACCCTCGATATTCGACCCTTGGTAAATCTGCCCCTAAGTGTACTGTATATTGTGAGTGGCTCCCTAAGCTCAGTAAGTGACAGCAGCACAGAGCATGTGCAGTGAATCAGCAGAAAAGAAGATGGGGAGCTACTGGGGCATCTTTGGAGACACAGATCTTTACTGCTAAAGGGCTGTGGTGTCCTTGGACTGGTACAGAAACTCAAAACATACTGCACAATATTTCTAGCTACTTCTTTAGTTAAGCCTTAGTTCTCCTTTATAATTAACAAAACTGGTCTAAGGATTAAATGCAGAGTAGTTGTGGGCAGAATATAGGCAAGAGATGGACAACTTTAATCAAAGCAAGGGTGGGTCCTTTAAATAAGACCTCGTTATGTCTACTCTGCTACTCTCTCTTTCATGCTGCCATAAGTTTCTGTCAAAGTGCTTTATATATAATAAGCAGCTGAAAATGAGCCCACTAGAGGGAAATCCACATTACTTGACAAGCCTTTTCCTCGGGGTGATTGATATGTTTCTGTTCACTTTCGTTTTTTTTATAACTGTAATGAATTCAAGTGTTCTTTTTGAACAAGACTGCTAGAAACTTCTCGCAGGCAATGAAGGTAGAGAATTGCTTTGTGCTATACCGAGATTAATTCTCTTCACAGAGCAGCCATGACATGGTTCTGGATTAAATAATTAACAATTGTAGCGCAAATCTTTTTTTAAAAAAAAAGGATAAAGGGTAAAACCAAATGAAAGATATTATATAAATGTTAAGACGCCTTAAGGGTAAATAAATTTAAATGTCAACATATCAATTTATTAATGCCTGCCAGGTGCCACACATTCTCTCTTTGGGTCGTTATTAGTGATGGGCGAATTTATTCGGCAGGCTCGAATTCGCGGCGAATTTTAGTGATTCGCCGCCAGCGAATAAATTCGCGAAACGCCCGCGAAAATTTGCGGGAAAAATTCGCCGGCGTAAAAAAAAAAAAAATTCCGAAAAATGGACGCCGGCGTCAAAAACGCGCGCCGGCGTCGAAAAAACGGGCACCAGCGTCAAGAAGGGTGCCAGCATCAAAAACGAGATGCCGGCGACGTTTCACGAATGTTTCGATGTTTCGCAAATTTCGCGCGAAATTCACTAATTTTTCGGCGAAGCGAAACGCCGCAAATTCGCCCATCACTAGTCGTTATCAAGTGTGGTTAAGGCCAAAGTGGTGGGATACTCTTGGTAGTGGAAAGGTATTGAGACAGCAGCAGAGCAAGATTCATGGTCTTAATATGCACAGTCCTTCCTTAAACAAAAACAAATCTTAATAAATAACATATGCTAATTGTTGTCATTTAACTGTGCTTTAGGCACTCTTTGTACATGTACTTCTCCTCTCTTGATTTCAAAAAGGCCAGTGATGGTGAAAAATATTCCCTAACGCAAACCCATGCCCCTCCAGGAAAAAGAGCAACACTCTTAAATGCTTCAAATTTGCAGAATTATTGTTTGTTACACTACCTAGAAGGAAGAAATTAATGAAAAGACAATTAAAACAAGGCAATAAATAAAACGTGACCATTGTAATACATATCGCCTAATGGAACATACCGCATTTTCTCTCCCTTCAATTACAGAAGAATTTCTTAAATGCCGCTAATGGTATTTCTGATGTTGTGCTATTTTATTTGAATAATTGATGCAAAACAATAGCCACGAAAAGTGTTTTTCTTATGAAGGAAAGCAAAGTATGTCTGCCTCGATCCTGTAATTACTGTACTGGCAGTGGAATTAAAAAGAAATGTTATTTCTGCTGTGCTGAACTGCGGTGTCTGAAAAGATAGTAACTTTTTTGAAGGTACATAAGTTTGCTGATGGTGAGACAATTTTCCTCTTGTAAGAAATTGATTTCTTGCAGGGCTTTAGTTTCCCTTTAATAACTGAAAAGAAAAAACTATTGTCTCTCATTTACAGTATAATACAGAGAACCATTTAAGATTTCTATTTGTTAAATCTCTCAAATATCTCATGTTCTTTGCTGGGGAGTTCTGTCCATACCTGCTGTAATAACTTTATTAGTATAACTTTACTTGGCTTAATCTTTGTACATTATTTTAATTGTACCAGACTTCTTAGAAAATCCTGACTCGGGTAGTCCGCTATCCCAGTAATAAGTCTTCTAAAGGGGTTGTTCACCTTTAAATTAACTTTTAGGGGTAAATTTATCAAAGACCGAAGTTAGAGATTGCCGCAGTCTGCAGAGTGAAATACCGCCTCTCTCCATTCAGTTCTATGGGATTTTTAAAGGCATATTTATCAAAGGGTGATAGTGAAGGTTCACCATTTGATAAATGTGCCTTTAAAAATCCTATAGCAATAAATGGAGAGAGGCGGTATTTCACTCTGCGGACTGTGGAGATCGCTAATGTCACTCTTTGATAAATCTACCCCTTAGTGTGATTGTAATATTCTTTCTGAGACTATTTGCAATTGTGTTTCATTTTATATTACTTGTGGTTTTTGAGTTATTTAGCTTTTTATTCAGCAGCTCTCCTGTTTGCAATTTCTGCAATCTAGTTGCTAGGGTCCAAATTAACCTAGCAACCTTGCACTGGTTTAAATAAGAGACAGGAATGTGAATAGGAGAGGCCTGAATAGAAAGATGAGTATTAAAACGTAGCAATAACAATACATTTGTAGCCTTACAGAGCATTTGTTTTTTAGATGGGGTCAGTGACCCCCATTTGAAAACTGGAAGGAGTCCGAAGATCAAGGCAAATAAGTCTCAAACAACAAGAAAGAAACAAAGGCCAATTGAAAAGTTGCTTAGAATTAGCTATTCTATAACATACTAGGGGGCAAATTCACCAAGGGTCGAATATCGAGGGTTAATAAACCCTCGATATTCGACTGGGAATTAAAATCCTTTGACTTCAAATATCAAAGTCGAAGGATTTTAGAGTAAAAACTGGGATCGAACGATGAAAGGAATAATCGCTCGATCGAACGGTTAATCCAGCGATCGAAGGATTATCCTTCGACCAAAAAAACTTAGGCAAGCCTATGGGGACCTTCCCCATAGGCTAACATTGGGTTCGGTAGGTTTTAGATGGCGAACTAGGGGGTCGAAGTTTTCTTAAAGAGACAGTACTTCGACTATAGAAAGGTCGAATCCTTCGATTTGAAGTCGAAGTGGTAGTCGAAGGTCGAAGTAGCCCATTCGATGGTCGAAGTAGCCCAAAAAACACTTCGAAATTCGAAGTTTTTTTACTTCAAATCCTTCACTTGAGCTTTGTGAATTGTCCCCTAAAAGTTAACTTAAAGGTGAACTACCCCTTTAATGTTGAGCAGCTTCATAACCCTTGTGCTTCCAAACAATTTAACAAATTTAACAAAGGAATACAGGAAGAGAAGATAGGACTGTTTTGAGCGCCCAACCCATACATAGGATTTGTATAGCTCAGACTATTTCACAAGATCCAAGACACATTAGGGTGGTAATGAATAAAATCTGCTGCAGGTGCCAAGGCGCATGGCCTCTGTATGCTTCTGTAATTGCTTTGCCTTCCCACCAAAGATGCTGTAAATTCACCAGGATATATCACGTCTAGCGCTCATAGGTTTCCACTTTGACCCCCTTTGCTCCTACAAAATAACCTCATAGTTTCACAATGTCAGCAGGTCTTCCAATCCAACAGTGTTCATACCCTCCTTAGCTACTAGTGTAGACCCATATCTGCCACCTGGGTGGGTTTTGAGGTTTTATAGGCTTTGGCGGCTCCTTGTTTGATTTATAAAATAACCTATGAATGCGTGGTCTATTCAATAATTGGCTACGTTGTTAAAGTTGGCAGATTTACTGTAGACCAGCCACGGTATGTTACATTTTTTACAAATACCTTTACAAAGCAGCTTGTATTCTGGAGCTAAGGATGCTTTTCTTCTGTAGGCTTCAATTTAGCTTGTATATAATAAGAGAAGTTAATAAATCATAGTGTGGCTGTGAACTTAATTATACCTGCATGATTTTATAGCACAGCAGCGTTGTAGCAAGATAATGACTATATTAGTGAATAGTGTACAGAGGTATATGGACTCGTGTATAGATATTAATATAAACCAATTTCAGGAGCCGTAGCAATTTATTTTGCAGTTCAACTGCACCTTTTTTTCATTGCTTATCTGGGATATTGTTCTCTGCTGATGCTTAGCCAGCTGTTAGTTTTCATTAGTGGAAATGAAATGAATGACACTAATATGGAAGCATAAAACATTCACCTAGTTTTATTGGATAAAGAAAGCGGGACTTCTAGGGTCTATTAGGTTTTCTAATTTATTTTGACTGTTAAAGAATGATATTTCGTAGGTTGCAAAGAAATTATAGCTAATGTGTAATTTAGTGTGAAAGAAGAAAAAGAGAAATATGAGTCTTGCCAGATTTTTTAAGCTATTCAGAGCTCAGCTTATCATTGGCTTCTTCTAAACACAACACAACGGCTTGAGATTAAGCTTCCATTTAAAGTTTCTGAAAATGGTAATTTACAACTGCTTATTAAACATAAAGTACCATGATGAAAAGCTAGAATTGTACTGACAAAAAAACCCCACTTGATTCAATAAACCCTTAAATTCCATTTAATCCTTGACATAATATAATAAGGAGAAGAATGTGTATATTTGAAGCTTGTTTATCATGTTCTATTGAAGAGCATAAAATGTTCAGTAGACCATGCAGACCAACGCCTTATTTCCAAAAGGAAGCTGATGTGATCATATAACTTAGCAATCACCATGTTAAAAGTTTTTGCAGTGGTTGTATTGCGACAATAGGTAACGAAAAAGTTACCTACTGGGGTCTGGTGACCTTGGTCTACAAATGGTCAAAACTATTAATACATGTTGGCAATCATGGAATTAAAAAAGTTTTACTTCCACATTCATCTGATTTATTGGGTCAGACCTTTGCACAGTCACAAAAACTCACAACTTTTTTTGTCAGTGTCCTCCCCATTGTATTAGGTCAAGATTTGGGATTGATTGAGAAATAAACAAAGTAATCAAGAATCAGTTTTCACTTAAAGGGATACTGTCATGGGAATTTTTTTTTTCTCAAAAAACATCAGTTAATAGTGCTGCTCCAGCAGAATACTGCACTGAAATCCATTTCTCAAAAGAGCAAACAGATTTTTTTATATTTAATTTTGAAATTTGACATGGGGCTAGACATATTGTCAATTTCCCAGCAGCCCCAAGTCATGTGACTTGTGCTCTGATAAACTTCATCACTCTTTACTGCTGTACTGCAAGTTGGGTGATATCACCCTATCACCCCCCCCGAAGCCAAACAAAAGAACAATGGGAAGGTAACCAGATGACAGCTCCCTAACACAAGATAACAGCTGCCTGGTAGATCTAAGAACAGCATTTAATAGTAAAAACCCATGTCCCACTGAGACACATTCAGTTACATTGAGAAGGAAAAACAGCAGCCTGACAGAAAGCATTTCTCTCCTAGGGGCAAATTCACTAAGATTCGTAGTTGCGCCAGCGCTCCGCAAATTCACTAAAATCCGAAGTTGCGCACAGGGGTAGCATAAGGTTGCAAAGTTGCGCCAGCGTTGATTCGCTAAGTGAAGCAAAGTTACGCTAGCGAAGGTTAATTTGCATACGGCGCCAAATTCAAATTTCAATGGAGGAATACGTATCAGCACTACAAATGCCTACAAAACCTTCAAAACATCAAATAAAAAATTTATTTTGCCCTACACATGTGCCCACTGTATTGGTAAGTTGCCATGAGTCAGGAAATGTAGGGGGGAAGGAAGGGAGCCCTAAAAAAATTTTAGATCTTTTTCAGCCTATCACCCATAATGTAGAAAACACGCCAGCGTTTTTTGGGATTTAGAAATAATTTTGACTTTTTTTGAAGCAATCCCTAGCTACTCTATTGCGCTTCGCCTGGTCTGAGGTGGCGAAGGAAGTCTAGCGTAAAAGGTAGCGTTCAGTACACTGCGCGCGTTAGTGAATTTGCCCCCTAAAGTGCAGGCACAAGTCACATGACTGGGGCAGCTGGGAAACTGACAAAATGTCTAGCCCCATGTCATTTCAAAATTGAATATAAGAAAATCTGTTTGCTCTTTTGAGAAATGGATTTCAGTGCAGAATTCTGCTGGAGCAGCACTATTAACTGATTTATTTTGAAAAAAAAAAATGTTTTCCCATGACAGTATCCTTTTAACAAAGTTCAAATGCACTTCTTGATTTTGGCCAATAGGCAATCTGTGTACCTTTCTGATCCAACAGCCCATGTAAATGTTAGAGGAAATAAAGCACTCAAGGTCAAACTGCATATTTAATTACTTTATCAAGCTGAGTAATCACCTGGGGATTTTTTTCCCCTAAATCCTGACTATTGCTATATGTTGGTCCTTTCCCTAGTATTAATCTCTTGATTTTGACTTCAACCTGTTTTCTGTTCTCGGGTTTAACTCTCTATAGTTGCTTATCTGGTTCTGACTTGGTCCATTTGATTTTGGTTTGGCTCTCTCTTTTCTGAGTACACTATCTTCACCCATGCTCCACAATCGGGAGTCTTTAAAATTTCATGCAGTAAGACGTGGCAACACTCAAATAGCAGAGTACTGGGCTCAAGGCCAAGGATGGCTGTTATTGGCAGAAGAACAAACCAAGACAGTAATCCAGATACTCCCCTTGGGTTTAGAATTGCCTTTCATTACAAATACACACCGATTTAGATTGTATAATTTTCTTGCAGATTTTAGATTGGTGTGGTGCCTAGTTCTATGTAAAGAAGAAGCAATAGTTGTTCGGAAACACATGCTGCAGAATTTGTTTTGCAATTTCTTGATATTATTGAAAAGTGCTCAATTTTGAACAAAACATCTATCAGAAATGTCAGAGAAATTGTTTTAAAATGTTATAAATAAGTGATGCTTAACCTTTAATGAGTAATGGGTGGGACACTCCGCATCACAGGAATTTTTTAAAAAAGCAAAGTTGAAAAACGTTTATGGAGCATCATTCTTTTGTCTATTTTAATAAAGTTCTGCCAGTTTTGGTGAACCCTTGAACCACATACACTCTGCTTTATGCTTGTGCCGGAGTAAGTCCTAAATCAATATTTCATTTTCTTAAAACTGTCTAGAGGATACATATTTCAAAATAGTAAGGAAACAAAGCAGATAAATATTACATTTGTGGCAATGTTATTATCTGGCGCCTGAGTGGTTTATATACTTGGCTGTTTAACACGATGGCTTTGTCTGTGTGTGTAATTGCAGAAATGCTGTACGGCAATGCTCCATAAAGTTTTGTTAAGGACATAACAAGATTGATATGTAGAGGATTCCTGTGTCTACCATTCAGATGCACTAATACCAGTGTGATTTGTATTCTGAAACGATAGACTTTTTCATTATTACTGAAGTTTGGAAAGTATGTTTATATAGCCCACACAAGGCATCTAATTTTAGCAGCGGGCATCATAGTGGAGGCTGTTTTAATCCAGTAGAGGTCATACTGCATATTTAATAAACTAGCACATGAATTCTCTGTGGACAAACATTGCTCTTTTCCAAGCATTTTTTAGTTTATTTACTTTAGGTCAGAGAGCTACAACCTCTGGCAACCCTCAACTCAACTACACATCATGCTTCAGGGTGGATAGAATCAATAGGTGTGGATCCTGATTCCACAGTTCTAGGCTACTTGACTTTAGAAGAAATAGTATTTCAAACATCATGAGCTTTAGGGAATAATGTTATACTAGGCCCAAAAAGTTAGAGGCTCAATGTAGTCATAACCCGCATTTAAATGGAAATTCAGAAAGCTTCCTGTGATTATAATCTTAGTTGACCAATAAGGAACTTTCCACCACCTTTTATTATGTTTCATATGAACATTATAACTCTTTCAATAGCTAACCGTTATTATTATGATGCCATGCAAATAGAAATATTGTAGAACATATTCAAATGTCATTTCATAATAATGTGTTAAGTGGGGAGAGACTTTTTTTTCTCCTGGAGGATTTTACCCTATGTTGCTACTATTCTTTTTACTGTCTAGCCAAAGCATGCCTTTTTTCCAGCGTTGTAGTTCCCATTCAAGAAGCTAGTAAGGGCTTGGCCTACCCATAGGAATAACTGAAGTGGGAGCAGCCTCCTAAAATTAGGTTCATGGCATCTATGAATGCAAATACTGTTAAACAATGACCACATACAGTACAGGGCTATCTCAAGGGCAATGCAACTGAGACTGTCACTTTGGGCTCATAGATGTAAGAAGGACCCACTAAATGCAGGCCTATTGACTATTGTTTATGCATTTATCATTTTGGCCACTGTTATAATCCCATAGTGAATCCTGAAGCTCTACACATACAAGTTGGGTCCCTGTGAAGCCTTTTCTCTGCACCCTGTAGTCGCATCTGCCAACTTCTCACTGGCTGTAGGAAATTCAATCAGAATGACCACTGCTGGTCAAGGAAGGGGTTAGGTGCAGGACTCCGTTCGTACTTGTACCTTATGCAAATTGCTGCACAGCAGATAACTGCAAGCAGGCAGAAGAGCATTTGCTTCAGGCACTTAAAGCAGAACTTAACCCCCATTTATCCAAATTCCCATCCCCTGCTTTCTCCCTCCATAGTACCTTAGTTGAAAAAGTGTCCCAAGTAACCTTGGCATTTTTATGCAAAGTAGCGCAGCAGAGATCTTTGGTGCCATCTTCTGTATCTTCGGTTTCTTGTGGAAGTGAGCGCCGACATGGAGCTTTTTCGTGCATGCGCAGTTGGGGCCATTCTGGTATTCGTGCCTACTGTGCATGCTCCGGAAAGCTCTGAAGATTGCTGAAGGAAAAAAATAACATCCGAAGCTACAGAAGATATCGCCGAAGAGCCCCATTGTGCTACTAATTTTAGCATTGAGTTCGGCAACCCACAAGAGTCAAATTTTGACACACAGTCCACATTTATTTAAATGGGTCAATTTTTAAATTGTAGTCCTTTCAAGAATAAAGAAGCTTCAGTTGTCACAACAATCAGTTGTTCTACATGGAAGAGAATATAACGAAAGAGAGAAAATCAGTATTACGCCAGTGCTAGCATTAATCATTGATTTATCTAATATTCATAGCATAAGGGAACACATTTTAATATAATGTAATAAAAAGTGCAAAGTCTACTCCTGGCTAAATGATTTTTTAGAGATTGTCCCTATTATTATTGTAATGTAAAAATGTATGGCACTGCAATTACATGTATCACCATATAAATAAACAGAACACATACATAACCTTATAAAACATTTGCTGAAATTAATTACGTATGCTACTGCTAGATAATGCAACTATATAACCACAGGCATTATACATAACACATACATATGTAAAACTGCACTCAAGCTAATTAAGGTTGATGCCATTTTGCTGTAATTATCAGGCCCTTAAGAAGATCCACATTTAAGTGGGAAAATTCTACAGGAACATAAACATTTTAAAGACATTTTAATTTTTAGGAATTTTCGGGAGAATTCGAAACTGATTTTTTTCTTCTCTCTCTCTGATAAATACTCCCCGGTTATATTCATTTAGAAACTATGCATAGAATAAAGGACAATTTCAACACAGTGTATTAATAGTTGGGTTAATTTAGCACCTGATTACAAAGGTCATCCACAGCAGAATAAAATGTCCTTCAAACACAGAGTGCAAGTGATGTCACAGAGTGGCTGCAAGGAATAATTTGATGTAAACTATATGATGTCATTGGAGAATTGCACCACATGACCTTTTTGTTATTTCCATTCCTTGATGATATGAACCCTTCTTATTTCTAAGCCTTTATTGTGTTTAATCATCAAGACCGCAGCCAATGCCATCCTCCCTTTGTGAAAAGACAACTATCAAATATCTAAGATTTGTAGTTATCAAAATATTTTTAAAGGGATTCTGTCATGAGAAAATGTTTTTTTTTAACAAAAAAAAACCCTTTTTCTAAAGATCCAACAGATTTTTTTTTATATTTAATGTTGAAATCTGACATGGGGCTAGACATGTTGTTAGTTTCCCAGCTATGATATGGCATGGCTAGACATGTTGTTTGTTTCCCAGCTATGATATGGCTAGACATGTTGTTAGTTTCCCAGCTATGACATGGCTAGACATGTTGTTTGTTTCCGAGCTATGTGACTTTGATAAACATCAGTCCTTACAGCTACACTGCAAATTGGCAAATCCAAGTCCGGCTAACCCAAGTGGCAAAACAATAGCTTATCTGAAAGCAGTTTCTTTGTGAATTGATGGCTCTTTCTGAAAGCACATGAACAGACACAATGACCTAAGATGGCTGCCTACACACCAATATTACAATTAAAAAAATAAATGTATTGTATCAAGAATGACATTTTAAATTGTAGTAATAAAAACTTTACCATAAAAATCACGAGAGAATCTCTTTAACATTTTATCAGAATCCAACAATTATGTGTAGTAGCTTCCACTGATAAATGCTTTAATTAATCCTAGATGTTGCTGGGCATATGCCAATAACACAGGATTATTTTTGTGATGTACATTTCCAGGGATTGCTCTTTGTACTCGTGGTTCTTATTACTTCGATATACGGCATAGTAATCATCTAGTTTTTTCACACAGACTGTAATAGACACTGACCTTTTCAAGCCACAGAGCCCAAGGGAGTCTGAATGATAGATTTCAGTCCCCTCGATGGTCTTTAGCTGTCATAATGAAGGAAGTTTACTGTTACAAGTGACTGAAAAAAAGCATGTTTGAAACCATACGGTAATTATTTGCTATCTGTTGAAAAGATATAGAGTGTTGTTTACAGAATGTAAAAAGACCATATGAGAAGGCATCCCCTGGGGAAGCAGGGAAGTAGAGTTGACTAAATGAGTGCTATTTATATGACTGCTAATAGGTTCTATGCATGTGTGCGCCTGTGTTCCTACAGAGAGAGGAGGAGAGAATGATAAATATATATCGAACTAGTTCAATCATTATATTATGATCTCTTTTGTCTTGGGTTTCTTCAAAAATCTCTAAACTATAGTATTAAACTGATCTAAGTCTGATCGTTTGTGCTTTGACTAAGGAACTTTTATTAAAGGCATGCTCCTATAAAAAAATAGTCAGAATACAGGAAAAGATCTTAAAGCTCACAACCAAATATACAGCACCTAAGTGAAGCCTGCTATGAATTAAGTTACAGGCAAAACATATATAATAATGGCTGAAGTGCAAAAAAAGAAGGTCACTACCCTCCCAAAGGGAGTAATAATATAAAGGCTAGTGCTCCACATAATGTAGACTGTAAAAAGAAAGCAAGATAATAAAACATAGAGTGCTTTGTGTTATATGTTGTAATGCAATACACCTTCTTGAATAATTTATTGATGGCTAAATGATGGCTAAATAGGGATACACCACCCATAATTGTGCTGAATCTCAATCCCCCCCCACATCTTTCCAATATCTATGCACTGGGGACATTACTGATCTTATTTCCAGGGCTTATTATATTAAACTATGATGCCAACTTATTTGGAACTCTTGAGCTGGTTAAGGAGGTCTACTGTACATCCTACGACCAATTGGACAGCCCTTCAATAGAGGAAACCTTTACCTCATCATTGCTCAACTGCACTAATTAATGACTGCTCTATAGACATTAATACTGTATATATAATGCCCTAAGCAATGCCAATGGGCAGCCTAGACAATACTCTAGAATGGGGGTCTACAACCTTTTGTACTGTGAGCCACATGCAGATGTAACAAGTGTTGAGGAGCAACACAAGTGTAAAAAATGTTCCCAGGTGGTGCAAAATAAATGTTGTGATTGACCATTTGGTAGCCCCTATGTGGACTGGTGACAAAAAGTGGCTTTATTTGGCAGTACATCTTATTTTTATACAACCAAAACTTTCACACCAGGAATTTTAAAAATTATCAACTGAGGCCCCTTGAAGCAACATCCAAGGGTTTGGTGAGCAACATATTGCTCACGAGCCACTGGTTTCAGATCACCGTTCTAGAAAATGTCTAGACTTTTCATCTCCAGCATCTCCATCTTCACCTTTCCATAACTCACACTATTTGGCATAATTATAAAGTTCTTAAAGGGATTCTGGCACAGGAAAACATGTTTTTTTTCCAAAATGCATCAGGTAATAACGCTCCTCCAGCAGAATCCTGCACTGAAATTAGTTTTTTTAATAAGAGCAAACATGTTTTTATATTTCATTTTGAAATCTGACATGGAGCTAGATACGTTGTCAGTTTCCCCGGTGCCCTCAATCATGTGACTTATACTCTGATTAACTTCAGTCACTCTTTACAGCTACTGTACACTGCAAATTTGAGTGATATCCTCTACCCTTTCCCTCCCCCCCAGCAGCCCATCAGCAGAACAATGGGAAGGTAACTTCCATAGTGCATATGGCAGTTCCATAGTGCATGAAGATACATAGGTTGTGTATCTTTTAATATGATGGAATAAAGCTTCAAGTTTTTAGCTCAACCACCTTGGCTGCAGGAGTGCGTGTACTACTATTTGTGAGTTCCATAGTGCAGCAGTGGTTCTGTCTGAAAGCACATGACCATGCAAAATGTCCTGAGATGGAGCCTACATACCAATATTACAACATAAACATTCATGGTTCATAAATACAATTGTATATGGTAGAGTAAATTATTTGCAGTGTAAACAATGCAATTTAGAAATAAAAACTACACCATAAAAATCATGACGGTATCCATTGAATCTCAATTCACTCCATAAAGTGTAAAATTTGGGATAAAAGCCAATTGGGCACTGTACTGCCATTTCTGAGCTCCATAAATACCATGTCTTTAACACGGATATCAGTGATGTAAAATGCACAAGCCTTTGCTTTTATCACTCCTTTAGTTTTGGTCGGTTTTGTTTATTGCAGACACTGTGCGTAGAAGTGTAGTGGAAAAAAGCAGATGTTATGTTTTCTAATCAATAATCTGTATTAAATAAATTTGTTTAACCTATAACCACTGCTCAGTTTTCAGGGTTAATATGCCTGCTCCCTGCATTTGACTATAGGGTGCCTTGAATTCTACAGCAGTAGAGCAGCCCTTGATCCCAACAAAGGCGTTGAGCCTCTGTAGCAGAAGGAGCCCTGGGGCAAACCACTAAAATGCCCATTACCATTTATAAAGCAGGTGTTCAAATGAATTGGTCTTTTATCGTAACACAGATTTACAGTGCATTAGGCAATCCATTTTTCAATTTAGTGCACTGCCTCTGATAAATTAACAGATGTCGATTGATTTTTTTTTCTCTTCAGCTCCCCCCCCACCCCATTTACACCTGACAGGCAATGCTTTATAGCTGAACAGTTATTTGAAGTTATAAACATTATAATTAGCAATTTTTTAATTAGGCTGACAATTAACAGGAGATTTGCAAAGCTGCTAATTTGACATGTCATACTCTCCACACTGTTTTTGTTAACCAGTACTCGAGTTTATTGAGTTGAACAGAACCATATTGTCGGCAGAATCTGTCTCAGTGGAGAACGTCGCCCTTCCTGTCTGACGTTGTGACACTGTATGCAGACAAGTGAGACTTTCGGGGTATGTTGCGCAATGACTCTTGAAGAACTGCTTGTTTACACAGCACAACAACAGTTTATGTTGAGTTAGGTATAGTTTAATTAATTGTTGTTTATAGCTCAGACTGACAGTTTATTCAATTTGGATGAAGGAACCAGCTTAGGAGGAGGCAAGTGTGTCACCCTCGTGGTCCTGCCATTGATCTTGTTCAAAACAAAGTCAACGGAACAGATGGTATATCCCATTCTTTATTGACCATCATGTGAAGGAAAATTGCAGATTTTAGAAACTCAGAGTTCAGTATAAGGAAGAAACTTTAATTACTAAAAGTTGCCCATTTTACCATGCATGTCAATATAAGTGGTTTCAGAAAAGTGATAACTGGGCTCTACCTAGTTAACCAAAACAACATCAACACCGGCAATACAGTGTGAAGAAACCATATGCCTATACACAAGAAGGTTGAATGGGGGAGGGGTGGATATAGAAAACAACTCAATATGAGCTATGGTTTCATCATTTGTAAAAAAAAAGAAAAAATTAGATAGACAGACAGATAGATTTATTATAGATCGATGGATAGATAATGGATAGATGGATAGATAGACAAACAGATTGATAGATAATGAATAGATTCAGATAGAGAGAGAAATAGAGACCGAGAGATAGAGAAATAGATATACAGTTTGATAGATAATGGATACATATGGATACATATAGATAGATAGACAGATGATAGATAGATAGATAGATAGATAGATAGATAGATAGATAGATAGATAGATAGATAGATAGATAGATAGATAGATAGATAGATAGAACATGTATAGATACAGACAGGCAGACAGACAGACAGACAGACAGACAGACAGACAGACAGACAGACAGACAGACAGACAGACAGACAGACAGACAGACAGACAGACAGATAGATAGATAGATAGATAGATAGATAGATAGATACAAATATATACAAAAAAAGTCTTACTGCATACATTTATTTTTTATTAAAATGCTTTAGGCTGAAAGGCAAAAAGTAATTCAATTAAAATACAGTTGTGTTTAAATAATCCATTATCGTATGACAGTATCAACCTGTTCTTTTTTTTCAACCGGCAGCCCCTGTCATAGTGCAATGGCCATTACCTATCATGGGATATTTTATTATTGTGAACTCTAATAATTTGAAGTGAAGAGCGTTATTGTTCCTCTGGGACACATGGATAACATCGCAGACATTGTTTTACATGTCCTATATCCTCAGGTCAAATTCTTCTCAATGCAGACAGAATCCAATTAATAGTGTGAGCTACAGACTATCCCATCCTTTTCCAGATTGCGTTCCAGTACCTGGAAGGATTAAGCAAAGATTGGATACATTTAAAAATGTTTAGCCTACAGCTACAAAGGGAAGAGGGAACAAGTACTTTTTTTATTCAATGCCGATACCAATATCATTAGTTCCAATGTGTTAAACTAGGAAGGGAATGAAAGAAAATTATAGCTTATGGATTTTTTTTCGGTCTTTCGCTGTTATCCTAAAATAGTTGTACCAGACGTGCCATATATAGAAGAAAGGGAGTGAGAGACAGGGACTAGCTTTATTGAATTAACAGGTCATAAAAGTCTGTAGCAGTGCATCCTTACTTTAAGTACATGCCTACAAGCTAAACATTGTGCAGTTAATAATTTGGGTAGGGTATAACTAATTAAATGTAATCATTACACTAGAGGTTATTCAAAAATAGGCAGTTATACTGCATCCCCTAGGCCAAAAATAATTTTTACTATAATAAAAGAGATTTGCGGTAAGAAGATCAGATGGTGAGATCACTGTAGGATTCTGTGAGCAATATGCAATTTTACTTGGGCTCAATTAGAACCCCTCCCTGCTTCCCTCCCGCATACAGTAGTTCATTACCTCTGAGTGTCCCAAATACATAGCTCATGTATCAGTGCAGAGTAAGTGCAGCAGAGCTCAGGGGCTCCATCTTCTTCTTCATCTGTAAGGTAGCGGAAAGTAAGAGGACTGGAAAGATCTGGAAAATGGTGTCCATGAGCTCTGCTGCGCTTACTCTAGACCGATAAGTGAGCAATGTATTCGGGACACTTTTGGGGGTAATGAACTATGTGTTGGGGAGGGGAAGCAGGATGGAGGGGACAATTTACATTACTAGGTAGGGGCTTTTCTTATTGGGGGGTTTAGTTCTCCTTTAAGTTCCAAATAAGCCTGCAAGGATTTGGAAGAGGAAGCAGGATCGGGGGTCAATTTACATTACTAGGTAGGGGCTTTTCTTATTGGGGGGTTTAGTTCTCCTTTAAGTTCCAAATAAGCCTGCAAGGGGAACCTTCACAATCCTGTGCTCTAGTGTCCTGCCAGAGAATGGATAGTCCTACCCTTAAACAATGCTTCTATTAGCATCAATTGAACATTCTGATATGCTCCACTTGCCAATAAGTTAAAAAAAATAAAAATAAATAAATAACGGGGAGGCCTATTTATCAACAGTCTCATTTTAGATGCTTTTTATTGAAAGAGCTTAATGTAAAAAGTACGAATGTGAAAAATGCAAAAAAAATATGAAATTACTAGCAAAAAAAATATGAAAATCTGAATGGCTAAAAAAATAGGATCATTGCAGGTCCCAGTGAATTCAGGTCCTATAAGTTTTAGTATAATATTATATTTTTGCCAGTTTGCTACCTTCTATCCACACATTAGTGCAATTTTACAATTGCGCAGAATAATCCACACTTATCGACAGTCAAATCCCAACCTTCAATCCTCAATATATATTTGGAGATTTGGGGATTTTCGTGGATTACAGTCTGTGCAACTCAAGGCAGCAGTCAGTTGAATAAATTCTTGTCTTGGAAACATTGTTGTCATTGGATGAAAATATAATATTATATTACTATAACAAAAATGTATTTATTGTAACTAGGTACATGTATAGGATATATTATCCAGAATGCTTGGGACCTGGAATTTTCTGCATAAGGGGTCTTTACTCTTTCATACCTAGGATATTCTACTAAAAATTATTTAAACATTAAATAAACCCAATGGGATTATTTTGCCACCAATATGGATTTATGTAGCTTAGTTACCATCAAGTACAAGGCACTGTTTTATTACAGATGCTTGTACAGGATGGCCATCTTCCATGGACTCAATTTTATCCACATAATCCAAATTTTAAAAAATGATTTCCTTTTTCTTTGTAATAATAAAACAGTAGCCTGTACTTGACCCAACTTGATATAATTAATCCTTATTGGAATCAAAAATGGCCTATTAGGTTTATTTAATGTTTACATAAGTTTTAGTAGATTTACATTGTTTTTTTGTAGCCATATGGTATGAAGATCCAAATTACAGAAAACCCCAGGTCCTGAGCGTTCTGGATAACAGGTCCCATAATACAAAGAACAGTATTTCCTTTCTTCACCTACTTTGTTACTATTCTTATTGTACCCCATACTATGTTGTATACCTCTATTTTATACTAATTTTAAAATCCAATAAAACACAAATTTCCAAAAAAAAAAAAAATTCAAATTATTTGCTTAAAATGGGAACATTGCCTTTCCATAATTTGGAGTTTTCTGGATAATGAATCCAGTGGCAGAACTACCGGGGAGCAGGGGGTGCAATTTCACCAGGGTCCACATCCCCTTGGAGCCTGCCGTTGATATTGCACGCACACAAATCTAAAGAGAATATTGAGTCGGGGTGGGGGGGTTGCACGGCCTGCACTTGGGCCCGAAGATGGTTAGTTATGTTAATGAATGAATCCCATACCTGTATCAGATTTATCAGAAATTCAATCCTTGTGTATTAAAATGCATTTATTTTCAATCCAAGAAATTCTTATTCCCTATTGATAGCAATCAGTACTCTATAGTTTGTCAAGTCATCTATAAGAGACCTAGTTAATATAGCTCTTGATTTTGTTGATTAGTACAAGTAGGCACGTTCTTGTCGCTAAGAGGAAAAATCTGCAGACATAGAGAGTTGCTAAAAAGGACAGATTAACACGTGCGTCACACTCTAATTGAGGAAACTATTTATTTTGATCTGTTTATTTAAGCACAGGGGGATTCCTAATGGAGCTATCAGACCCTGCTCATTGGCTAATAGTTTAATTAGGCCCATCTGGCGGGGGCTGTGGAGGGAACTGTCCCAGCTCTGATATTGGCAGAAAGGTAATTTGTCATTCTCTGGCCCAAAGACTGGCACACTTGCGTATGTGAAGCTAAGCAGAAGCCTAGCAATCTGTCTCACAAGAGGATAGCTAAGAGCTATTGAAAGCGTTTATGTGGTTCACCTTGGCACACCAAGGAGAAAATACCCTATTCAATAACACCCTTCAGATAACCTCACCAAAAGAAATCAGGGGAAAGTCATGGGAAATTGTGCTGTCGTCAGCCGAACCTAGTTGAATTAAATGCTTTTTTATCCAAAAATGATTTAAATGGTAATAATATGTTTTATCTGACGCTGATAGAAGAAACGACTGCTGAAAAGCTTCTAGTTCCACTTCTGGAAATCTTAAAGCAAAAACTCTATTTTAAGTGTGGCATATCTTCTTGACTAAGCAAATTGCAATATCTTTTACATAACTGAAGGTTAAAAATGCTTCATATATCTGAACTGGTTATAAAAATTCAGCTGCAGTATCAAGGGAATGGTTTGTCACGGTAGAATATATATTTAAAATCTGCAAGCAAAGCACTCTCTGGTATGGGATCTGGTTGGCTCTGTGTTTGCATGGATACTGGGTTACCAATAACAGAACTTCACCTTATTAAAAATAACAAAAGCCCAACAAAACATACTAATCATGTTGTAAATATATTTACCAAAAGTTGAAAATAGAGTCTACCCTTTGATTAACAAGAGGTGCTCCCCTCTTGAATTATGATTAACTTTATTTTCCTATATATATTCCTATGATAATCATGCCCGATAATATGGGCGAAGGATTATAGGGTTGTGCCTTTTAATGAGTAGGCAGAATAATTACCTTACTGGAGGGTGTTATTCACCAGGTTTCAGCACTCCAATGAGAAATTTGTTGCCGGTTGACTTCAATGCATTTGTCAAATTTTCACAAAATGGGTCAGATTCGTCCATCACTACGGTCAGCACTGATTCCTTCAGACTGCCTTCTCCTCAGTCATGGCTTGTAATACAATTCATGCTATAGAAATGATTAGGCCAGCTAGGCAAGTAGGAATTAGTGGAGGTGCGGTTTTGTGACCTCGTCTACAGTGGGACAGTGTGGGACCCAACATTGGGTAAGCACTAGCTTGCTGACAAGGTAGGTGAAAGTCGACATTTCCCATAGTGGAATCTTAAACATGGAAACATACGTGCGACATAGTGATGAGCGAAGTTGTCCGAAACGTGAATTTTGATGCCCGCGTCAATTTTGACGCCGGTGTTAAAGTCATTGGAAATCATAATAATGTTGACGTGCAACGGTTTTGACCCAATCGACTTTTCCGACGCAAATTTATTCAACTATCACTAGTGGTACATCATTGGCAGGATGTAAATTGCCAAAAATGTAGCACATATTTTTTCAAGTTTAAAGGAGAATGAACATTTACCCAATATTCTTTTGCTGAAAGTCCCCCATGTGTGAAGTGAATCACTCAGTTAGTTTAAGTTTAAACACATTTGCATAGTTATAAATCACCCTCTGAATTCTTCTACTTGAAGTCCTGTCTCCATCTTTGTAATATATTTACAAGAAATAGGGATAGGGAGCAAAGCGCCAACTTTTTTCACATAACACCAGATAAACCTCCATAAAATGCCCCAATGGCCATTCTGTCTTCAATAGTTACAACAGTATTTTTAAGTGCTTCTCTTTGGGAGGGCCCTTGACCAAATTTTTGAACTCAATAGAATGAATGGACAAGAGGGAATAAGAGAATGTCAGCATTGGAAATGGTTTTCCAGAGGAAACTATACAAATGCAGACAGTCTACAATGTCCATCCTACAACTCCCATTATATACTAACACTCAAGGCCAAATTGCTTTGGTCTGGTTAAGATCAGTTGAGGTTTATGTCTGTCTTTAGACTTCCCTCCTATAATATAAATGCTGACTATACTAAAAGGACAAATGTTTTGCATATGTTGCGGTTTAATCCATGAATGACATTTAGGAAACATTTTTAGCCTCAGAGGACATATCGCCGCTTCACAAAAATAAAATCCAGCAATCAGTCAATAAATCAGCCACTTTTGCAGCTGTCACAGGTTAACACTAAGTAAAAGGGATTTTAATCATTGCCAAAATCTGCTAATAGGAAAAGGGATCATAATTTATCAGCAGCTCGTCTTTAATAATGAAATTATTTTGCTAAAGGAGGGACTGGGAAGAATTCTAATGTTACGATAACCTTGGACTGCTGCATGGCCATGTATTGCATTGGGTTTTTTTCCGTATTTGCAAAAGGTACTATAGAAAAAAGCTGTTGTTGTTATATATTATATGATATGTGGCTGAAAACTGGACTGAACTGAAATTCTAAAAATCCTTCCCCTTGCTCAGGGGATCTCTGCAGGCCCTTAGTATGATCAGATCATTGGTCTGGGTCCAGCACAAGGGTGGCCAAATCAAGAAGATCCCCTTGTTTTACAACTTCACCCAATGATCAGATCTCAAGATGTATATCTAGCTGACTCTTTTTCTACATTGTACAACAGTTTTATGTTTTTAAAAAAATCATTTTCCTATTTGAAGCTTGTAAAGGATTGGCCAATACTGATTCTACCAAAGAAAAAAAAATCAAAGGCAGTCTGGACCTGGTGACAGTTTAAGGGTTCTCTCAGCAGCTTGCATCCATAACCACAACTGTGTTCAGTGTCCAGTGAATTGGACAATAATGCCATGCACCAGAATAGAAGCCATGCACATACAAGTATAGCGTGTGTTCTAAATTGTATGTGATTTTCCAAATCAAATGCTAATTTGCATCCATATTAGTGTGTAACCCTATTGACAGCCCTTCTGTCAGTGTTACACTCTATGGGGTATATTTATAAAAGAGTGAAGTTATTTACTAGTGTAAAATTGTTAGGATACTTTACAATCACTCTTCATGCGAGTCAAGCACTTAGAACATGTGGTTCAAGGCCAGCCCTTTTAGATGCTTAGATGGGAATCCCCTGCAGGCTCCTTCAGTCAGGACTCTTCTTAGGATCTCCATCCCCCAAGACACAGTATCTGGCATCCCTATGCCATACTGCTCCAAATTACTGCTTTGGGTGGGGCCTTTCATTTCTCTGGGACCACTGGCAGCTTTACGGTTGCCACCATTTAGCCTAGTGAAGGCAGGGAGTTGGGGCTGTTATGTAAAGGGGCGGCTGTGATACATAGGGGGTGGGCCCGGATATGGAGGGGGGAAACTGTGACATCAGCGGCAGGGCTATGATGTGACAATCGGTGATTGGCCTATTGCCGTGTCAATCTTAGAGAATCCTGCCCATTTTTCTTAATTTGGAAAACCGGACGGGCAGTTTTGACTGGGGCAGCCCTTCAAATTACTGGGCTGTCCTGGTCAAAACCAGACAGATGGCAACCCTAGGCAGCTCTCAGATCTGCGGCTCTCTCTGCCAGCCTTTCCTGTTTCCATATACTGCCTGCCACACCCAGGCTGTTGTGCAATTTCCTGCAGCCCTGAGATCACTGTGCAGCTGGTTACTGGGCAATAAGTTACAGCAGACAGACACAGACTAGCTGCAGGAGGGTGGTAAGTGCAGGGGTTCTGCACTACCTCCCTACTGGTGCATGACTTGAAAGTTGTGACAGATGCTACTTAGCAGGCACTCGCTGTTATCCTAAGAATGATTACTGTACCCTAATGTAAAGTAAAATATACCAATTTGAACACTCTTCTTGAACTACTTACCCTAAGAGAATTGTCTTGAGAACAAAATGTCATTTTTGGATAAAATCTAATTGTTTATTGACTAAAATTCATTGACTTTTTGTTGAAGTTCTCATAACTGGACTTTGGGTCTTGCATATGATATCAGGCTACTTTACCAACATCTATTTACAGTGTGCATATCAGCTCTTGGGTGATACAAATATCTAAACTTCCAATATTCATGTGTGATCTAATGGTTATTTTTATTTACAATGCAGGTCTTCTGTAATCAACTGGTCACGACCCAAGATCAAAAAGTACCTTTTCGGCATTAAAGTCTAACTGTTCTACCCTTTATATTATGATATAATGGTATAAAATTGCTTTGACCACTTGCATGCACACCCACAGCCAAGGTCACAGTGCCCTTTATGGACCTTAAATGATTTAATGGAAAAAAAAACCACACTGTTCCAGAGGGCAATGAATCAAAGTGACAAAAGAAGATATTGTCATATTTCACTGCTTAACCAGCCTCAATAACCATTTTGTGAACAAAGTCAGGTGTCAATATGACTGCAGTTTTGTTAATGCCAATATTTGCCCTGATAACCAGACCAATTAACCTTATTACTGATACCAGTATTGGTGCTTACAGAGAGTTATAGAATAATGTGTAACTGTAGTTTGTACTTTTATCACATTAGCCAAGCTTTGCAGGCCCCATTATCTAACAATTAGGTTATTTAGCAATTAAGTACAAAAGAGAGCACATATTATGATGTAGCTTTATTTCTAAATAAAGGTTTATGCAATTTACTGACTTCCCCGTTATTGTTATCCAGTTCATATCAGGACAAGTCAATTACTGTAACTATTTTGATTCCAGGCAGATCCATTTAGTCTTTGCCAATCTGATATTTTTACCAGCAAGGCTCAACTGCTCCTGGTTAAACTGTGAGTTTGAGTTAGGGCTGACCCATCCAATCCTCATCTTCATCCAGGAGTGAAAATATATGGAGGCCAATTAACCTTAGAGCAATTTAGGGGAGCAAGGCATGTCAAAGCTAACAGGGTTGGCCTCCTTCCCTACCCCCTTTTGGAACTGGATAGTTATTTTGCCAGGCTAGGGAGCTTTAAGCTGTTGCCTTGGTCTAGTTTATCAGTTAATGTGTGCCAATTGTGATCCATATGCAGAGGGGTGAGAGGGGTACTGTCACAGATATTAGGATGTGTTTTGACTCTGAGCCCTAGGGGCAAAATAAATAGCGAGTTGGCAAGGTGATTGGGTACCTGGGCAGGCCAGAGGTCCTGCAGAAGTAAAGCTGGAAACTTGGCAAATGAGGCAGGAACCAGGCTCTATGCTCTGGTTTAGGGTGGGTTCTCATGAAGTGCACATTGGCATTGTTTTAATAGTGTTTAATGTTTGTTATAATAGTGTACTGCTCCCTTGGACTTAGTCTATTTACTAAAAATACTGATACCGAATAAATGCAGCGAATGTTCCTTTTGCATTCTGTTCAACATTAATAAGGTTTAATTACAAAGATCTCCATCTACACATGAACGGCATAGCATAGTCTCAGATATACTGCTAGAATGAATTCCCTGTTGTACCATGATTTCATTATAGCTCATTTAATAACTTTGTTTTTGTTTTTGCGCTAATATAATGATGTATCATTTTTCCGGTGCAGCCAGAATTGTCCCAAGAGAAAATGGGCTCATATTGAGCTTTTGTGCATAGAAATGCAAAGCAAAAAATATGCATTGATAACTTTTGAGGTAACCTTTTGAATAGGTCTGATTGCTTGTGATTTGGGATATTACAGATTAGGTGCTTTTCTGTAAATCAAATCAGCATAACTGGGTGGCCAATTTTAATATTAAGCCCCTTTCTCTTTTGTTTTATTAAATGAATACCAATAAAAAGTAATGTTTTTTTAAAAAAAAGTTTGAATTCAAGTCTTCTCCAAACTCCAAGGGGGCAGATTTATCAATGGTCGAAGTGAATTTCTAGGGAATTTTCGAAGTAAAAAAATTCGAAGTAATTTTTTGGATACTTCGACCATGGAATAGGATACTACAACTTTGAATTTACTTTTCGTTTAGAAGTAAAATAGTTCGAATATTCGATAATCAAAGTATTGTCTCTTTAAAAAAACTTTGACTTCAATAGTTCACCAAATTAAACCTGCCGAAGTGCTATGTTAGCCTATGGGGACCTTCTAATGCATTTTTCTAAGTTTTTTGTAGTCAAAGTAAAATAGTTCAAACGATTGCTGAAATTGTTCGAATCTTTCGATTTTACTTCGACCACAAAACGGTCAAATTCATTAAAAAAAAAACATTCAATGGTCGAATTTCAAAGTATATTTCACTTCAAAATTCGAACTTTGATAAATCTGCCCCTAAATCTAAATGTGAAAAAATTATGATTAAACTCGATCAAGTTTTTTTGGGATGGATCTCAATTAATTTTTTTCAATTGTTAGAATATTTACAAAAAAAGTCGAAAGATTTGATCATGTTAAGCCTCAATGAGAATTGCATTGTCCCGTTCATTTTTTAAAAAAATAAGACAGTTAGTCAATTAGTTAATTTGTTGGTAAAATTTGTTTAATGTTTAATGTTGAAAATACAGTCAATGTAGCTGCTGAATTGTTTAATATATATTTTAGCAATGTAATTTGACTGAACATTCAACTCAGGAAAAAAAATCGAGATTACATTTTGTCATTATTTCTTCAAACCATAGAAAAAAACTTGAATTTTAAGATATTTGCCGCCAAGTCTACAAAAACATTTAAACACTGAATAACCCCAACAGGATTTGACATCATATGAATTTCTGCAACTTTACTACCAATGAGTACAAGGTACTGTTTTAGTATTACAGAGAAAAAATAAATATTTTCTTAAAATTGACCCTGTGGGAGATGACCTTCCCTTAATTTCATCCTTAAATATCAGAACCATTCCTGTACAAGATGAAAATTCCACGGTTATTCTTTCCTGAAGGACATGTTTGAAGCTTATGATGCCTAAGCCTATCCTGAGGGGTTCCCAGTCACACTGGATTCCGGGTCTAACCAAATGTTTGCAAACACATGTGAATGCTGTTGTTTTAGAAACACAAAATATGGGTCAGTACTCTCGCTTCATTTCATCTTTAGTATATTATGCTTAGGTGTACTGTTTCTGGTAGGAAAATTTCACAAGCTTAATAAATCTTTATATAGTACCTAAGGTCATGCAAGATATATTACTACCAATTCTAACTGCTTGAGAGCTTGCATAGTAATGAAATATTAGGGTTTGTTCTTTACATGTTTGAAGCCTTGCATGTGACCTAATTATGCTTAAACTTGCATAAATCATTGCTTATATTTAAATATAAATAGGTAATATTCATATTTTTCTATTTATTAAATAACAAGTAAATCATTTTGCTTTGAATAGTTTGAGCATATAGAAAGACGGGAGGGCATTCATGTTTTTAATCACTGCTACTTGTATTGACTTACTATCTATAGTCAGCTTTAAGAGCAGGTAAAAGTCAATCTCTTGTGTTCAGCTATATAGTCAGGTTTGGGGTAATTTTGCCTTTTTTAAGACTAATGAACAAATTTATTAAAATCTAAGGCCATGATTCAAGAAAACCACAGCAAAAAAAACCTAAATAGCTAATTTTCTCAGATTCAAGTATTCAAACCTAAATTTTAGATGTGTATCAATTTAAAAAAAAAAATCCTGAAAATGTAAATGAAAATATATGGCAGGTAACACTGGTCAAACTTCTGCACTAGTTCATGGAAGGTTTCTTTTTTAGCATTCAATCAATTTTCTTTTTTTTTTATTTTACATTTACATAGACTGGAGATGAATGGAATAATGCAATTCCCAGTTGCAAAATCTGTTCCCAAAGCCGAGAAAATGTATATCCCTCTTATAACAAAATAACGTTATGTACAAAATGGTACAACCTGTTATTTTTTTGT
Source organism: Xenopus petersii (assembly GCA_038501925.1). Lineage (NCBI taxonomy): Eukaryota > Metazoa > Chordata > Amphibia > Anura > Pipidae > Xenopus > Xenopus petersii. The sequence goes on from CM076682.1 coordinate 149,187,710, forward strand.
CCTCGTGTATTAATCCTGGTGTTTTTGGATTATGATTACGAATATATGAAGTGTACGAATATATTTTTGGAAGTACCAGCTGTTAAAGCTCATTTATTGAAGTAAACACTGTGTACCTTACTCTTCAGCAACAGTCCTTGAATCCTTTTATGTTTGAGGGTAACTTAAATGAGGGACCTCTGCCCCAAAGGCATGCCTCTTGCTTTATTGTACTTGTACATTAGTGATGGGCGATTTTGGGGCGTTTGGCTTCACCGAAAAATTCATGAATCTCCCGCGAAATTTGTGAAATGATGAAAAATTTGCGAAACAGCGTCTCGTTTTTGATGCCGGCGTCCGTTTTTGACGCGGGTGTCCAAAAAAACGGACGCTGGAATCCATTTTTTTGATGCTGGCGAATTTTCACGGCGGTTTTCGCAAATTTATTTGCTGGCGGCGAATCACGGGAATTTACTCCTGCCAAATAAACTCGCTCATCACTAGTGTACATTAGTCATTTGTGAGAATAGGGGGCACCAATTTTCTGCCAAAATTCATAATAGGTCTAAAAATAGATGTGCCGCCCAAACAGTAGACTCCTACTCCTTTTTAAAGACATTTACGTTCACCGTGCTGTGTGCAAAGTGAAATTTTTTGCACACAATTTGCCATGTTTTTTGCTCACAATGGATTGTTTTGTGGTGACTTTAATCTGCTGCAATGGCACCCAAAGCATTCAAGTAGACACAGTTGCCCATGTGTGCTTTTGATAGAGTGGGGATTACATCACTTCTGGTGCTATAGTGTGTGATTTTTATTATGGACACAGCCACGGGGAACCCTGGAATTACAGATTACAGAAGGGTAGCGGTTGCAGTAGCTCAAGGGTTCCTCTGCATCAATAGGAACATTTTCACACAGTTCATCAGAAGAGAGAGGATGGACACGATGGTGCTCAACAAAATTATGCAGACGTGCAAGGAGCATGTTTGGATGAAGTACCTTTAATAAACAGTGTCAAAATGTCAGCCATTGAATCCATTTTAGTGCAATCACACTTGTGGTCCAAAATAAGCCTACCAGTAGCTACTGCTAGTGGAGGATTTGAGAAATATTAACAGCAACCCACAGGACGTTATTTTGACTTCCCTTGGTATTTTATTTCCTATGTGCAAAACCAAGCAATATAAATAGATCACTGTACCGCTCAGCAAAATCAAGCAAGAATATTCTGGAATCAAAAGCGTTGTTTGAATGAGTTGTGCCGTTGAGTTGTGGGGGAAAAAACATGGATTAACCTGGTCAAACTACCACAACAATAACTTTATTTTTATAACCCTCCAGGCACTGAGAAATGCTACTCAGAATTACAACAATTCAGATAAAAAAAAAAACACACCAAAAAAAAAAATCAATAGATTTTAATCTTGGCTAAAATGGTTAATTAAAGTCAGGAGCAAATATATCACATAAAGCCAAAGACCTTGGATGAGGCTGGAAGCGAGGATAGGCAAAGAGGCAAGGGAGCTTGTGTGAGCTCTGAGCGTTCCCACGTGGCACTCAGATTATAACGGCGCAATAAGTAGAAAACCTGGCCCTGTTCTGAATGACGAGCAGAGGTTAATATGACGGCCAATGCATATCTTTCTATATTCTTGAAAGCAGGCCCCACAGTGCCACAAGTCAAATCAAGCTGAAATGCTAAATTTATTTTTTGAGAGGCTGCAAACGGACTATAAATAAAGTGGAGCCATCCCCGACTCCCTGATTAAGAGCATATTACTATACAGTATGCTGAACCTGATGCTATTTTATAAATACATTGTGATGTTAAACAAGTACAAAACATAGAAGACTTTACTAATTCAACCTTTGTTATACTTGGGTGTGTTTGCTCCATGACTCACGTTTTTATTGACCCATTTGCTCCCTGCAACCTGTATGGCTTCATTCTGTTTGCCTATATCATATGCAAACTGATTGAAGTGAAATTAGTTGTAATGACATTTTGGGAAAAGTATGAAGTCTTCTATATTAATAAATATACTGTATGTGTCACATGGTGTTGAAATTGGGTTTGTGGTGCCCAGTTATGCATTAGATCTGGGCACTGACCAGTTATCTAAAGCACTGAGTAGTGACATCACTTAAGTTAGGATTTATTAATTTTAACAGCCCAAATCTGGAAGGTTTCTACCTTAAGTGTCAACTGTTAACTCAGCATCTTAGAAAAGCTTTGGCAAACTGAAGTAAATACCAGACGGACAGATTTTCTAAACTGTAGGATTTCTAGCATTAAATGACTCAAAAATGTTAAACTCTTTTGGGATGAGGATCTCAAAAGGGTTTATATTATATTTCATCCTTCTGAATCAAATGAACCTCTAGGAATGCAGCTTAGAAAATCTTACCATCTGCAATTGTTTGGGACACCCAGAGCTCAATCTGTAATATATACGGGGAAATGGCACAATTCAGGAAGCTATCAAGCAAATGGCATTGGAATTAAGATATACAAGAGATACAGCAAACTCAGCTGCTGCTGCTGAAGGGCACTGGAAGGCAGATGATATGGAACCCCACCAATTAAAGTTAGATTGGTGGGCCCATTATTAAGAAAAATATCATTGATATGTGTGGCTGTCCTAAATTCCTGTGTTTTTCATTTCTCACCTGTTGTTATTCTTATTTGCATAGTTAATTGCAGCCACAAACACCCCTAAATAAGCCTTATTTTTATACACTAAATGGCAGTGTGTTGGGAGTTTCCTTAAATGAGAAGGATCTTGGGGTCTTTGTAGATAACACGTTGTCTAATTCTGGGCAGTGTCATTCAGTAGCTACTAAAGCAAATAAAGTTCTGTCTTGTATAAAAAAGGGCATTAACTCAAGGGATGAAAACATAATTCTGCCTCTTTATAGGTCCCTGTTGAGGCCTCATCTGGAGTATGGGGGCAGTTTTGGACTCCAGTCC